>JAYJML010000515.1:0-27904 GCA_035610835.1 Ophiura sarsii
TAAAATGCCCGAAGGGACGAAAAATTGAACATAAGCGTATGACATGTACTAATAGCGATGGGGTGGTTTTCATCACAGACCAAAGCGCCCAATTGCCCGCCCAATTGGCATAAATTGGTTTGTATTTTGCATAGATTTAAAATAGAGATTGAGGGTGCACACCCACTATTACAGTCCAACAGCCCAGCTTCCGTCGATCGCGATCACGAATGTAGTTCCTAAATAACGGAAAGAATGGTTAATATTGACATGATATGTCATTCAAAATGATTGAATTTGGTCTTTATTTGTTCACTGAAGTGTACCTGAGATAATTCGAATGAAAAGAGTATACATCTACTGTTTTTATTTGAAAATATTGGCGGAGGGATACACATTGGTCACAACGGGCTACAAGGTCTAATTTCGTGTTAAAAAATACTACTCCGTATAAAGGGGGAAATATAGAAAAATGTAAACGGTCACCCCCATCTGAGTTTTTGACCCAGGTAAGATCTATGTGTGTTAATAAATATTCCAAGATTTCATTAAATGAGTCGCAAGGTAACTCAAGATATTGCCGTTTTCCCGAGGCATCTTTCCCATAGAAACACACGTTAGCGCGTAATAGTGGTATGCACCCTTAAAGGGCGCACAGTATAGTCTTTAAAACCAGGCGATACGGGCTTTGTGTGTTGCAAAACTTGGTTTGTGTAGCATTTTATGTTAGTTTTATATTTTGAAAATACATTTGAAGTAATAATCGCAACACTTGACATTATTAAATTTGACTTTTTCATTCATTAAAGTGCGAAATTGTCACAATACGGGCCCAAACGGGCAAAGTCAGTCGTTAGTGCGTGCCTGACCGTTGCAATTTCGGACAATTGCAATTTGTTATTGTCAGACACATCATATTTAAAGATACCAGTGCGCGAGATTGTGTGTGAAAACTCAGTATTTTTATTTAGTTTACAAACAAAACATATAACATCCATTGACGTCAAAACAATCCTATAAGCATAATGACTCAGAAAATCAGTTCCACGGGCGTGGGGGGGGGGGGGGGGGGGGGGGGGGGGGGGGGGTAGGGGATACTGGGGCAAAACGCACCAGAAATCAAAATATCGACATCGTTTTGACCTGTAGGTCTTAGGCCTACTGACATATTTCGTGAGAGTTTTGATCAATACAACTTTGTGGAGTGGTTAGGCAAATGTAGGCAATCTTATGATACAAATAGTTTTGAAAATAAACTTATGATATCTAAAATTTATATACATGTAGGGCTATACGACGATTGAATTAAAAATCATGAATATTAACCAATAATGTGTGGCTTCGTGCATTTACATGAACGTGTACTTCCTTTCCCCCGGTATATTGGTGACAATTATTGCAAGTATATCATGACTAAATGAATGAACATGCTTTGCTATGTTATAGTAAGAGTGGTGTATCAAAAAGATGAAGCATGCATCCTTTTAACATTCAATAAGATCAAGAAACGCGGGCCCTTCGTTGTAAAAGTGAAAATTGATATCTGGGAATCCCAAAATATGACAAGAATTAAGGGTTTTTATGAATTTCAAGTGGGTATGTAGCTTTTTGTTCATGTTGTATTTACCAAACGGAGTATCCAAATCGAATACAAAATTTACCATTTAATTTGAAATTTTCTGCTCTTTAATATTTAATAATGATTTCTGAAATTGGATGAAAATGGGTCTCTTTAAGGGCGCACAGTATAGTCTTTAAAACCAGGCGATACGGGCTTTGTGGTTGCAAAACTTGGTTTGTGTAGCATTTTATGTTAGTTTTATATTTTGAAAATACATTTGAAGTAATAATCGCAACACTTGACATTATTAAATTTGACTTTTTTCATTCATTAAAGTGCGAAATTGTCACAATACGGGCCAAACGGGCAAGTCAGTCGTGGTGCGCGCCTGACCGTTGCAATTTCGGACAATTGCAATTTGTTATTGTCAGACCATCATATTTAAAGATACCAGTGAGCGAGATTGTGTGTGAAAACTCAGTATTTTTATTTAGTTTACAAACAAAACATATAACATCCATTGACGTCAAAACAATCCTATAAGCATAATGACTCAGAAAATCAGTTCCACGGGCGTGGGGGGGGGGGGGGGGGGGGGGGGGGGTAGGGGATACTGGGGCAAAACGCACCAGAAATCAAAATATCGACATCGTTTTGACCTGTAGGTCTTAGGCCTACTGACATATTTCGTGAGAGTTTTGATCAATACAACTTTGTGGAGTGGTTAGGCAAATGTAGGCAATCTTATGATACAAATAGTTTTGAAAATAAACTTATGATATCTAAAATTTATATACATGTAGGGCTATACGACGATTGAATTAAAAATCATGAATATTAACCAATAATGTGTGGCTTCGTGCATTTACATGAAACGTGTACTTCCTTTCCCCCGGTATATTGGTGACAATTATTGCAAGTATATCATGACTAAATGAATGAACATGCTTTGCTATGTTATAGTAAGAGTGGTGTATCAAAAAGATGAAGCATGCATCCTTTTAACATTCAATAAGATCAAGAAACGCGGGCCTTCGTTGTAAAAGTGAAAATTGATATCTGGGAATCCCAAAATATGACAAGAATTAAGGGTTTTTATGAATTTCAAGTGGGTATGTAGCTTTTTGTTCATGTTGTATTTACCAAACGGAGTATCCAAATCGAATACAAATTTACCATTTAATTTGAAATTTTCTGCTCTTTAATATTTAATAATGATTTCTGAAATTGGATGAAAATGGGTCTCTTTAAGGGTGCACACCACTATTACAGTCCCAACGCCCAGCTTCCGTCGATCGCGATCACGAATGTAGTTCCTAAATAACGGAAAGAATGGTTAATATTGACATGATATGTCATTCAAAATGATTGAATTTGGTCTTTATTTGTTCACTGAAGTGTACCTGAGATAATTCGAATGAAAAGAGTATACATCTACTGTTTTATTGTGAAAATATTGGCGGAGAGGATACACATTGGTCACAACGGGCTACAAGGTCTAATTTCGTGTTAAAAAATACTACTCCGTATAAAGGGGGAAATATAGAAAAATGTAAACGGTCACCCCCATCTGAGTTTTTGACCCAGGTAAGATCTATGTGTGTTAATAAATATTCCAAGATTTCATTAAATGAGTCGCAAGGTAACTCAAGATATTGCCGTTTTCCCGAGGCATCTTTCCCATAGAAACACACGTTAGCGCGTAATAGTGGTATGCACCCTTAAAGGGCGCACAGTATAGTCTTTAAAACCAGGCGATACGGGCTTTGTGGTTGCAAAACTTGGTTTTGTGTAGCATTTTATGTTAGTTTTATATTTTGAAAATACATTTGAAGTAATAATCGCAACACTTGACATTATTAAATTTGACTTTTTCATTCATTAAAGTGCGAAATTGTCACAATACGGGCCAAACGGGCAAAGTCAGTCGTGTGCGTGCCTGACCGTTGCAATTTCGGACAATTGCAATTTGTTATTGTCAGACCATCATATTTAAAGATACCAGTGAGCGAGATTGTGTGTGAAAACTCAGTATTTTTATTTAGTTTACAAACAAAACATATAACATCCATTGACGTCAAAACAATCCTATAAGCATAATGACTCAGAAAATCAGTTCCACGGGCGTGGGGGGGGGGGGGGGGGGGGGGGGGGGGGGGTAGGGGATACTGGGGCAAAACGCACCAGAAATCAAAATATCGACATCGTTTTGACCTGTAGGTCTTAGGCCTACTGACATATTTCGTGAGAGTTTTGATCAATACAACTTTGTGGAGTGGTTAGGCAAATGTAGGCAATCTTATGATACAAATAGTTTTGAAAATAAACTTATGATATCTAAAATTTATATACATGTAGGGCTATACGACGATTGAATTAAAAATCATGAATATTAACCAATAATGTGTGGCTTCGTGCGCATTTACATGAACGTGTACTTCCTTTCCCCCGGTATATTGGTGACAATTATTGCAAGTATATCATGACTAAATGAATGAACATGCTTTGCTATGTTATAGTAAGAGTGGTGTATCAAAAAGATGAAGCATGCATCCTTTTAACATTCAATAAGATCAAGAAACGCGGGCCTTCGTTGTAAAAGTGAAAATTGATATCTGGGAATCCCAAAATATGACAAGAATTAAGGGTTTTTATGAATTTCAAGTGGGTATGTAGCTTTTTGTTCATGTTGTATTTACCAAACGGAGTATCCAAATCGAATACAAATTTACCATTTAATTTGAAATTTTCTGCTCTTTAATATTTAATAATGATTTCTGAAATTGGATGAAAATGGGTCTCTTTAAGGGCGCACAGTATAGTCTTTAAAACCAGGCGATACGGGCTTTGTGGTTGCAAAACTTGGTTTGTGTAGCATTTTATGTTAGTTTTATATTTTGAAAATACATTTGAAGTAATAATCGCAACACTTGACATTATTAAATTTGACTTTTTCATTCATTAAAGTGCGAAAATTGTCACAATACGGGCCAAACGGGCAAAGTCAGTCGTGTGCGCGCCTGACCGTTGCAATTTCGGACAATTGCAATTTGTTATTGTCAGACCATCATATTTAAAGATACCAGTGAGCGAGATTGTGTGTGTGAAAACTCAGTATTTTTATTTAGTTTACAAACAAAACATATAACATCCATTGACGTCAAAACAATCCTATAAGCATAATGACTCAGAAAATCAGTTCCACGGGCGTGGGGGGGGGGGGGGGGGGGGGGGGGGGGGGTAGGGGGATACTGGGGCAAAACGCACCAGAAATCAAAATATCGACATCGTTTTGACCTGTAGGTCTTAGGCCTACTGACATATTTCGTGAGAGTTTTGATCAATACAACTTTGTGGAGTGGTTAGGCAAATGTAGGCAATCTTATGATACAAATAGTTTTGAAAATAAACTTATGATATCTAAAATTTATATACATGTAGGGCTATACGACGATTGAATTAAAAATCATGAATATTAACCAATAATGTGTGGCTTCGTGCATTTACATGAACGTGTACTTCCTTTCCCCCGGTATATTGGTGACAATTATTGCAAGTATATCATGACTAAATGAATGAACATGCTTTGCTATGTTATAGTAAGAGTGGTGTATCAAAAAGATGAAGCATGCATCCTTTTAACATTCAATAAGATCAAGAAACGCGGGCCTTCGTTGTAAAAGTGAAAATTGATATCTGGGAATCCCAAAATATGACAAGAATTAAGGTTTTTTATGAATTTCAAGTGGGTATGTAGCTTTTTTGTTCATGTTGTATTTACCAAACGGAGTATCCAAATCGAATACAAATTTACCATTTAATTTGAAATTTTCTGCTCTTTAATATTTAATAATGATTTCTGAAAATTGGATGAAAATGGGTCTCTTTAAGGGTGCACACCACTATTACAGTCCAACGCCCAGCTTCCGTCGATCGCGATCACGAATGTAGTTCCTAAATAACGGAAAGAATGGTTAATATTGACATGATATGTCATTCAAAATGATTGAATTTGGTCTTTATTTGTTCACTGAAGTGTACCTGAGATAATTCGAATGAAAAGAGTATACATCTACTGTTTTATTTGAAAATATTGGCGGAGGGATACACATTGGTCACAACGGGCTACAAGGTCTAATTTCGTGTTAAAAAAATACTACTCCGTATAAAGGGGGGAAATATAGAAAAATGTAAACGGTCACCCCCATCTGAGTTTTTGACCCAGGTAAGATCTATGTGTGTTAATAAATATTCCAAGATTTCATTAAATGAGTCGCAAGGTAACTCAAGATATTGCCGTTTTCCCGAGGCATCTTTCCCATAGAAACACACGTTAGCGCGTAATAGTGGTATGCACCCTTAAAGGGCGCACAGTATAGTCTTTAAAACCAGGCGATACGGGCTTTGTGGTTGCAAAACTTGGTTTGTGTAGCATTTTATGTTAGTTTTATATTTTGAAAATACATTTGAAGTAATAATCGCAACACTTGACATTATTAAATTTGACTTTTTCATTCATTAAAGTGCGAAATTGTCACAATACGGGCCAAACGGGCAAAGTCAGTCGTGTGCGTGCCTGACCGTTGCAATTTCGGACAATTGCAATTTGTTATTGTCAGACCATCATATTTAAAGATACCAGTGAGCGAGATTGTGTGTGAAAACTCAGTATTTTTATTTAGTTTACAAACAAAACATATAACATCCATTGACGTCAAAACAATCCTATAAGCATAATGACTCAGAAAATCAGTTCCACGGGCGTGGGGGGGGGGGGGGGGGGGGGGGTAGGGGATACTGGGGGCAAAACGCACCAGAAATCAAAATATCGACATCGTTTTGACCTGTAGGTCTTAGGCCCTACTGACATATTTCGTGAGAGTTTTGATCAATACAACTTTGTGGAGTGGTTAGGCAAATGTAGGCAATCTTATGATACAAATAGTTTTTGAAAATAAACTTATGATATCTAAAATTTATATACATGTAGGGCTATACGACGATTGAATTAAAAATCATGAATATTAACCAATAATGTGTGGCTTCGTGCATTTACATGAACGTGTACTTCCTTTCCCCCGGTATATTGGTGACAATTATTGCAAGTATATCATGACTAAATGAATGAACATGCTTTGCTATGTTATAGTAAGAGTGGTGTATCAAAAAGATGAAGCATGCATCCTTTTAACATTCAATAAGATCAAGAAACGCGGGCCTTCGTTGTAAAAGTGAAAATTGATATCTGGGAATCCCAAAATATGACAAGAATTAAGGGTTTTTATGAATTTCAAGTGGGTATGTAGCTTTTTGTTCATGTTGTATTTACCAAACGGAGTATCCAAATCGAATACAAATTTACCATTTAATTTGAAATTTTCTGCTCTTTAATATTTAATAATGATTTCTGAAATTGGATGAAAATGGGTCTCTTTAAGGGCGCACAGTATAGTCTTTAAAACCAGGCGATACGGGCTTTGTGGTTGCAAAACTTGGTTTGTGTAGCATTTTATGTTAGTTTTATATTTTGAAAATACATTTGAAGTAATAATCGCAACACTTGACATTATTAAATTTGACTTTTTCATTCATTAAAGTGCGAAATTGTCACAATACGGGCCAAACGGGCAAAGTCAGTCGTGTGCGCGCCTGACCGTTGCAATTTCGGACAATTGCAATTTGTTATTGTCAGACCATCATATTTAAAGATACCAGTGAGCGAGATTGTGTGTGAAAACTCAGTATTTTTATTTAGTTTACAAACAAAACATATAACATCCATTGACGTCAAAACAATCCTATAAGCATAATGACTCAGAAAATCAGTTCCACGGGCGTGGGGGGGGGGGGGGGGGGGGGGTAGGGGATACTGGGGCAAAACGCACCAGAAATCAAAATATCGACATCGTTTTGACCTGTAGGTCTTAGGCCTACTGACATATTTCGTGAGAGTTTTGATCAATACAACTTTGTGGAGTGGTTAGGCAAATGTAGGCAATCTTATGATACAAATAGTTTTGAAAATAAACTTATGATATCTAAAATTTATATACATGTAGGGCTATACGACGATTGAATTAAAAATCATGAATATTAACCAATAATGTGTGGCTTCGTGCATTTACATGAACGTGTACTTCCTTTCCCCCGGTATATTGGTGACAATTATTGCAAGTATATCATGACTAAATGAATGAACATGCTTTGCTATGTTATAGTAAGAGTGGTGTATCAAAAAGATGAAGCATGCATCCTTTTAACATTCAATAAGATCAAGAAACGCGGGCCTTCGTTGTAAAAGTGAAAATTGATATCTGGGAATCCCAAAATATGACAAGAATTAAGGGTTTTTATGAATTTCAAGTGGGTATGTAGCTTTTTGTTCATGTTGTATTTACCAAACGGAGTATCCAAATCGAATACAAATTTACCATTTAATTTGAAATTTTCTGCTCTTTAATATTTAATAATGATTTCTGAAATTGGATGAAAATGGGTCTCTTTAAGGGTGCACACCACTATTACAGTCCAACGCCCAGCTTCCGTCGATCGCGATCACGAATGTAGTTCCTAAATAACGGAAAGAATGGTTAATATTGACATGATATGTCATTCAAAATGATTGAATTTGGTCTTTATTTGTTCACTGAAGTGTACCTGAGATAATTCGAATGAAAAGAGTATACATCTACTGTTTTATTTGAAAATATTGGCGGAGGGATACACATTGGTCACAACGGGCTACAAGGTCTAATTTCGTGTTAAAAAATACTACTCCGTATAAAGGGGGAAATATAGAAAAATGTAAACGGTCACCCCCATCTGAGTTTTTGACCCAGGTAAGATCTATGTGTGTTAATAAATATTCCAAGATTTCATTAAATGAGTCGCAAGGTAACTCAAGATATTGCCGTTTTCCCGAGGCATCTTTCCCATAGAAACACACGTTAGCGCGTAATAGTGGTATGCACCCTTAAAGGGCGCACAGTATAGTCTTTAAAACCAGGCGATACGGGCTTTGTGGTTGCAAAACTTGGTTTGTGTAGCATTTTATGTTAGTTTTATATTTTGAAAATACATTTGAAGTAATAATCGCAACACTTGACATTATTAAATTTGACTTTTTCATTCATTAAAGTGCGAAATTGTCACAATACGGGCCAAACGGGCAAAGTCAGTCGTGTGCGTGCCTGACCGTTGCAATTTCGGACAATTGCAATTTGTTATTGTCAGACCATCATATTTAAAGATACCAGTGAGCGAGATTGTGTGTGAAAACTCAGTATTTTTATTTAGTTTACAAACAAAACATATAACATCCATTGACGTCAAAACAATCCTATAAGCATAATGACTCAGAAAATCAGTTCCACGGGCGTGGGGGGGGGGGGGGGGGGGGGGGGGGGTAGGGGATACTGGGGCAAAACGCACCAGAAATCAAAATATCGACATCGTTTTGACCTGTAGGTCTTAGGCCTACTGACATATTTCGTGAGAGTTTTGATCAATACAACTTTGTGGAGTGGTTAGGCAAATGTAGGCAATCTTATGATACAAATAGTTTTGAAAATAAACTTATGATATCTAAAATTTATATACATGTAGGGCTATACGACGATTGAATTAAAAATCATGAATATTAACCAATAATGTGTGGCTTCGTGCATTTACATGAACGTGTACTTCCTTTCCCCCGGTATATTGGTGACAATTATTGCAAGTATATCATGACTAAATGAATGAACATGCTTTGCTATGTTATAGTAAGAGTGGTGTATCAAAAAGATGAAGCATGCATCCTTTTAACATTCAATAAGATCAAGAAACGCGGGCCTTCGTTGTAAAAGTGAAAATTGATATCTGGGAATCCCAAAATATGACAAGAATTAAGGGTTTTTATGAATTTCAAGTGGGTATGTAGCTTTTTGTTCATGTTGTATTTACCAAACGGAGTATCCAAATCGAATACAAATTTACCATTTAATTTGAAATTTTCTGCTCTTTAATATTTAATAATGATTTCTGAAATTGGATGAAAATGGGTCTCTTTAAGGGCGCACAGTATAGTCTTTAAAACCAGGCGATACGGGCTTTGTGGTTGCAAAACTTGGTTTGTGTAGCATTTTATGTTAGTTTTATATTTTGAAAATACATTTGAAGTAATAATCGCAACACTTGACATTATTAAATTTGACTTTTTCATTCATTAAAGTGCGAAATTGTCACAATACGGGCCAAACGGGCAAAGTCAGTCGTGTGCGCGCCTGACCGTTGCAATTTCGGACAATTGCAATTTGTTATTGTCAGACCATCATATTTAAAGATACCAGTGAGCGAGATTGTGTGTGAAAACTCAGTATTTTTATTTAGTTTACAAACAAAACATATAACATCCATTGACGTCAAAACAATCCTATAAGCATAATGACTCAGAAAATCAGTTCCACGGGCGTGGGGGGGGGGGGGGGGGGGGGGGGTAGGGGATACTGGGGCAAAACGCACCAGAAATCAAAATATCGACATCGTTTTGACCTGTAGGTCTTAGGCCTACTGACATATTTCGTGAGAGTTTTGATCAATACAACTTTGTGGAGTGGTTAGGCAAATGTAGGCAATCTTATGATACAAATAGTTTTGAAAATAAACTTATGATATCTAAAATTTATATACATGTAGGGCTATACGACGATTGAATTAAAAATCATGAATATTAACCAATAATGTGTGGCTTCGTGCATTTACATGAACGTGTACTTCCTTTCCCCCGGTATATTGGTGACAATTATTGCAAGTATATCATGACTAAATGAATGAACATGCTTTGCTATGTTATAGTAAGAGTGGTGTATCAAAAAGATGAAGCATGCATCCTTTTAACATTCAATAAGATCAAGAAACGCGGGCCTTCGTTGTAAAAGTGAAAATTGATATCTGGGAATCCCAAAATATGACAAGAATTAAGGGTTTTTATGAATTTCAAGTGGGTATGTAGCTTTTTGTTCATGTTGTATTTACCAAACGGAGTATCCAAATCGAATACAAATTTACCATTTAATTTGAAATTTTCTGCTCTTTAATATTTAATAATGATTTCTGAAATTGGATGAAAATGGGTCTCTTTAAGGGTGCACACCACTATTACAGTCCAACGCCCAGCTTCCGTCGATCGCGATCACGAATGTAGTTCCTAAATAACGGAAAGAATGGTTAATATTGACATGATATGTCATTCAAAATGATTGAATTTGGTCTTTATTTGTTCACTGAAGTGTACCTGAGATAATTCGAATGAAAAGAGTATACATCTACTGTTTTATTTGAAAATATTGGCGGAGGGATACACATTGGTCACAACGGGCTACAAGGTCTAATTTCGTGTTAAAAAATACTACTCCGTATAAAGGGGGAAATATAGAAAAATGTAAACGGTCACCCCCATCTGAGTTTTTGACCCAGGTAAGATCTATGTGTGTTAATAAATATTCCAAGATTTCATTAAATGAGTCGCAAGGTAACTCAAGATATTGCCGTTTTCCCGAGGCATCTTTCCCATAGAAACACACGTTAGCGCGTAATAGTGGTATGCACCCTTAAAGGGCGCACAGTATAGTCTTTAAAACCAGGCGATACGGGCTTTGTGGTTGCAAAACTTGGTTTGTGTAGCATTTTATGTTAGTTTTATATTTTGAAAATACATTTGAAGTAATAATCGCAACACTTGACATTATTAAATTTGACTTTTTCATTCATTAAAGTGCGAAATTGTCACAATACGGGCCAAACGGGCAAAGTCAGTCGTGTGCGTGCCTGACCGTTGCAATTTCGGACAATTGCAATTTGTTATTGTCAGACCATCATATTTAAAGATACCAGTGAGCGAGATTGTGTGTGAAAACTCAGTATTTTTATTTAGTTTACAAACAAAACATATAACATCCATTGACGTCAAAACAATCCTATAAGCATAATGACTCAGAAAATCAGTTCCACGGGCGTGGGGGGGGGGGGGGGGGGGGGGGTAGGGGATACTGGGGCAAAACGCACCAGAAATCAAAATATCGACATCGTTTTGACCTGTAGGTCTTAGGCCTACTGACATATTTCGTGAGAGTTTTGATCAATACAACTTTGTGGAGTGGTTAGGCAAATGTAGGCAATCTTATGATACAAATAGTTTTGAAAATAAACTTATGATATCTAAAATTTATATACATGTAGGGCTATACGACGATTGAATTAAAAATCATGAATATTAACCAATAATGTGTGGCTTCGTGCATTTACATGAACGTGTACTTCCTTTCCCCCGGTATATTGGTGACAATTATTGCAAGTATATCATGACTAAATGAATGAACATGCTTTGCTATGTTATAGTAAGAGTGGTGTATCAAAAAGATGAAGCATGCATCCTTTTAACATTCAATAAGATCAAGAAACGCGGGCCTTCGTTGTAAAAGTGAAAATTGATATCTGGGAATCCCAAAATATGACAAGAATTAAGGGTTTTTATGAATTTCAAGTGGGTATGTAGCTTTTTGTTCATGTTGTATTTACCAAACGGAGTATCCAAATCGAATACAAATTTACCATTTAATTTGAAATTTTCTGCTCTTTAATATTTAATAATGATTTCTGAAATTGGATGAAAATGGGTCTCTTTAAGGGCGCACAGTATAGTCTTTAAAACCAGGCGATACGGGCTTTGTGGTTGCAAAACTTGGTTTGTGTAGCATTTTATGTTAGTTTTATATTTTGAAAATACATTTGAAGTAATAATCGCAACACTTGACATTATTAAATTTGACTTTTTCATTCATTAAAGTGCGAAATTGTCACAATACGGGCCAAACGGGCAAAGTCAGTCGTGTGCGCGCCTGACCGTTGCAATTTCGGACAATTGCAATTTGTTATTGTCAGACCATCATATTTAAAGATACCAGTGAGCGAGATTGTGTGTGAAAACTCAGTATTTTTATTTAGTTTACAAACAAAACATATAACATCCATTGACGTCAAAACAATCCTATAAGCATAATGACTCAGAAAATCAGTTCCACGGGCGTGGGGGGGGGGGGGGGGGGGGGGGGGGGGGGGGGTAGGGGATACTGGGGCAAAACGCACCAGAAATCAAAATATCGACATCGTTTTGACCTGTAGGTCTTAGGCCTACTGACATATTTCGTGAGAGTTTTGATCAATACAACTTTGTGGAGTGGTTAGGCAAATGTAGGCAATCTTATGATACAAATAGTTTTGAAAATAAACTTATGATATCTAAAATTTATATACATGTAGGGCTATACGACGATTGAATTAAAAATCATGAATATTAACCAATAATGTGTGGCTTCGTGCATTTACATGAACGTGTACTTCCTTTCCCCCGGTATATTGGTGACAATTATTGCAAGTATATCATGACTAAATGAATGAACATGCTTTGCTATGTTATAGTAAGAGTGGTGTATCAAAAAGATGAAGCATGCATCCTTTTAACATTCAATAAGATCAAGAAACGCGGGCCTTCGTTGTAAAAGTGAAAATTGATATCTGGGAATCCCAAAATATGACAAGAATTAAGGGTTTTTATGAATTTCAAGTGGGTATGTAGCTTTTTGTTCATGTTGTATTTACCAAACGGAGTATCCAAATCGAATACAAATTTACCATTTAATTTGAAATTTTCTGCTCTTTAATATTTAATAATGATTTCTGAAATTGGATGAAAATGGGTCTCTTTAAGGGTGCACACCACTATTACAGTCCAACGCCCAGCTTCCGTCGATCGCGATCACGAATGTAGTTCCTAAATAACGGAAAGAATGGTTAATATTGACATGATATGTCATTCAAAATGATTGAATTTGGTCTTTATTTGTTCACTGAAGTGTACCTGAGATAATTCGAATGAAAAGAGTATACATCTACTGTTTTATTTGAAAATATTGGCGGAGGGATACACATTGGTCACAACGGGCTACAAGGTCTAATTTCGTGTTAAAAAATACTACTCCGTATAAAGGGGGAAATATAGAAAAATGTAAACGGTCACCCCCATCTGAGTTTTTGACCCAGGTAAGATCTATGTGTGTTAATAAATATTCCAAGATTTCATTAAATGAGTCGCAAGGTAACTCAAGATATTGCCGTTTTCCCGAGGCATCTTTCCCATAGAAACACACGTTAGCGCGTAATAGTGGTATGCACCCTTGAGGCATTTTTTGTAAAAAGCGCCCAATTTGTGCTAAATTGGGTGCTTTTCTTACCAAATTGGTATATTGATGGGTGGGAAATTGGCCAAAGAAAAAGTCAAATTTACGAAGTCAGGGAGGCACATCCACGTACGATTTTGGCGAAAGTAACCCCCCCCCCGGCCCTCCCCCCCCCCCCCCCCCCCACCCCTTCCCCCTCCTGCAGAAATAATGAACGGTCCCTTAGCACCAGGCTGCTGGAATTTGTAAACGAGATTCAATTTATTATCACACACCGCCCCGACTTCACCCCTTCCCCCGCCCCCTGATTATTGATTCTACCATTTTACTTCCGGAAACAAAACATCATTCAATCAATCAAAGATGGCGCACGGCAATCAGTGGGAAGGTACGTAGACACGTTGGAACTTTTTAATTTCTGCTCAAATCTGAGCATCTCAGATTTTAATTTTGGGTAGGACCAGTTCAAGCTGTCAACGGAATTTTTGAATGATGATATTGATATATATTTTGTGTATAGAATTGTAAATTTTGGCTGTCAACAAATTTTAAGAACGTATGAAAACTTCGTGACTGTCGAATTTGGCAGTCTAACTTTAGACTCGATCCTCAGGCTCATGTATTCCCTATTTTTAACACGGACCCTGCGAGGGTGCTCAAATGTAAAGACTAAAAAAATACAGTTCCAAATGTGTGCTGATAAACTCGTGAATAAACATGATAAACATGAGCTTATTCATGCATCAGTCACGCCACAGTGCGCCGATAGTTTCAATTAATTTAATGCGCCAATGAGTGACGCGATGAGTGACGCGATAGAGCGCACGATTTGCCTCCCCGTGGCGCAGCGAGACAATCGTTCGATGCACTGCCAGTGCCAGGGACCTATATACTCGGGATGGGAAACGGCCGGAAAAAAACTGATTCCCCTGTGCGATTTGCCATTATTATTCGAGCCAATGGGCGGAACGCGTCAGCTCTTAAAATTAAATCCCAGCATGCGTCACCTTTACTCGTTAGGCCAACAACAAAAATTGTGTTTGCTTGTCCATAGCCGCTACAGAAGGGTAGGGTCGGTAGGTCAATTTTGTTGTTGTTGTTGTTGATTTTTTTAAATGCCATCTTGAAAAGTATATAAATTTAAATGTACGCGTTTTAAAGTCGAATTTTGAAACCTGAATTTTCAGCACTTCCGGCTCAAAACCACTAAAAACGACGAATTTGGATTTCAGAATTTGTGAGAATTCAAATGTTCTCAAAACTATTGTAACACCTAAAGAATTAAAGATAACACTTTGAATTTTGACGCAGACAAATATGAGCACGTAATATTCTCAACTTTTTATTTTTCAAATGTTAATGTTAACATTTACTGATGAAACCTACGTTACCAATGGCTCAAATGTTAGATTGGCAAACCTTTTAAAGTCCGTAAAATATGCCTATTCCATTGAAACAATGTACTTTATTGTTTGTCTACTTTGTATTTTATATCACACGCTTGAAACACAATATGTACTTATAAATTCTACCATACAAAGGCAAAGGTGAAATTGAAACCTACGTTTCAATTGATGCAACCTACGTTACAATTGATGCAACCTACGTTACAATTGATGCAACCTACGTTACACATGGTTCTGTTAAGAAGCGCCATTTTGCAACCATTCTTGTTTCCAACCTCTCCTAGACGCATGATGGCGGTATAATAGCACTTGCTAGGGGGTGATCGATACGATTTTACTAAAATAAGTTGAGGTGGGTGAAATGGCAATCACGTATGTTTCAGTAACGGATGTTTCATTTGAACTTCACTGTGACCCAGTTCATGATTTACGGTCGCTGATGAAATCAAATAATTTCAGTTGGATAAGGGTACCATGTACTTATGTTTAGTATATTCCTTGTACATGTATACACTCGATTGTCTAATTCTGATAAAATTGGTAACGTAGGTTACTTTTCTTAACTTTACTGTCACAATACGGTCACAAAACCGATACTAGATGCAGTGTTTTCACTCACCCTATACAAAGGGTGAAATACCCTTCACTTTTGATTTTCACCCTTCAAATATTTTCTCAAGAGTGAAAAATGTTGAACATTTCATTGTTCACTGCCCAAAACACTGCGCTAGCACACGTTTTGGCCATCATTATGGTTTTTCACCCTCGAGAAATTAACCCAGTGAAATTGCTGTAGATGTATTTTTTTTCTCCAAAGCTTTTCCCCAAATTATATCTCCATTCATATATAGGCTTTATACAAGGTGTTAGTTATTTTATAAAAGAGAGAAACATGACTTAAAACTGAAAAAAAGGCGGGAAAGGGTGAGGTTATACATGTATAACGGTAACGTATGTTTCATGGATCTTTGCGACAATTTCCAATTTAAAAATAATTAACCTCTGCATATTTCTAATGTGGTTTTTGTTTGTTTTTGTAAAGCATGCAACTGTGTTTGTTTTCTAGTACTACTTTTATGCA
Source organism: Ophiura sarsii (assembly GCA_035610835.1). Taxonomy (NCBI): domain Eukaryota; kingdom Metazoa; phylum Echinodermata; class Ophiuroidea; order Amphilepidida; family Ophiuridae; genus Ophiura; species Ophiura sarsii. The sequence continues at coordinate 16,243 of JAYJML010000515.1, forward strand.
CAACAGGACTCGTTTTTTTAAACAACATCATAAAATATCTATAAATTATGATTTGCGACATATGGTTTTTGCCCGGTTTAGCGTATTTACGAAATCGTAGCTTCCAAAATAATAATACCCAAGTCCTAAAAATTTCAGAAGTTTTAGTCAATTATATGTTGAAAATGTATAATGCATGTAGCTTATAATTACTTTCCAATTTTTATATTTATTCTTAATTGAAGGCATGCGACACGTGTTTTGCGTAATTGGCCGTGGTTTTGAGCCTTCCTCGCCATCTACCAGTTGTTTGTCCGATGTGGCCATGACCTCGACAAATACATCTTTCAAACTCCGCTCAACATTAAATTGCCGTGTTAACCAAATAAGTGGCATTTTGTTTCACACCGACAGCTAGCGCATGTACCATGGGCGCCGCCATTTTTGTCCACAAGAGTACAGCACAAATACACCCAAGGTTCGGGATTTCCCGTGATTTCTTGAGGTGAAAACTGTGGGCAGTTTTTGTGAATACTGTGATTTACCGTGATTATTGAGATTTCAAGAAAAAAATGCGAGAGATTCCGTGATTTACCGTAGCGGTCATATTTTTAGGCATTCGAAAAAGCCACCGTAACAGCTACCAATTCCCGGCGACCTTTCTGCCTCGTAAGGTCAAGTAAAACATATTATATGTTTCTCATCCGGGTTTTTGAAAAAAATTAAAATTTGGGGCTTTTTATTTTTTATTTTTTATAATTTTTTTAAATGGCCGCCGTATGAGATTTTTATGTGTGTTTCCAATATACAAAATATCCAAAAGTGTTTCCATGTTTATATAGCGCCTTACAAATAACACAAAGCGCTTTACATGAAAAATATCACAAAATACCAAAAATACATGATAAGAATGCAGACTAAAACCATTAAAAAAAATTAAAAAGCACATGACAATGAGCGATCAAGCAGTTACCAGCACTGCAATGTGTGGTTCGGAGTCCCCAGACATATCGGACGAAAGCACACAAAAGAGATCATGTGTCCGAAATGGATGGAAGGTCCGAATCAGACTGAATTGTCACACAATAATGCACATTAGAATATAAAAAGTTTTGAAAAAATAATAATAATACAGAGTTATAATTCATAATAAGTTAAACGTCTGGCAATGTAAAAAGATGTGTTTTCAGTTTTGATTTAAAAAGACTCAGTGAGCGGATGTTACGGATTTGCACCGGCAACGGGTTCCATAAAACTGGTGCAGAAGCTGAGAAAGCACGGTGTCCATATGACGCGGTCCTGAGCAGTCTTAGGGGTGGATATTTCAGTTGGATATCTGATGATGAACGAAGAGAACGAGATGGTGTGCGGATGGTAATGATGTCCTGAATGTATTCGGGAGCGAGACCATGGATTGCTTTGAAGGCTATGAGGATTATTTTGAACATGATTCTTTTTCTGACAGGAAGCCAATGAAGTTCGCGAAGAACTGGCTTCATGTGGCAGTGTCCTTTGATCCTCGACACAAGCTGGCAGCTGCATTTTGAATGTGTTGCAACTTATTCAGCTCACAGGCTGGCAAACCAAAAAGCAGAGAATTGCAGTTGTCAAGCCGCGATGTAATAAAGGCGTGCACCAGCGATTCAGTAGATGCCTGATTGAGATATCTTCGCAGCCGACCAATTTTGTACAGGGCATACGATGTGCTTTTGCATATGCTGCTAACATGTTGGGACATCGTCATACTAATAATAATAATAATAATAATAATAATAAAACCATACTTATTGAGCGCATAACACAATTAAGTCCCTATGCGCTATCAAAAACAAAAACACACAGTAACAAAAGACAAAACAAAAATAAATTAAACATTAACATTAAATAGGTAAGTTTTTAGCAATGATTTGAACTGTTCAAGAGTTTTGGCGGATTTAACATGATGGTAAATTGTTCCAAAGTTCAGCAGAAGCATCTTGAAAAGAACCGCGACCATATGAAGTAGAAGGTGAAGAAACATGCGCAAGAAGATATTTTGAGTCAGAACTAAGATTGCGAGTGGGCTCGTATTGTTGAATAAGATCTTGCAGATACATACATGTAGGAGCAAGAGCTCGAGTACATTTAAATGTTATCAGAAGAATCTTGTAGATAATGCGAGATCTGATCGGTAACCAATGTAAGTCACAAAGGACGGGGGAAATGTGACAGCGAATCTTAGACAGAGTAACAAGTCGAGCAGCTGAGTTTTGAATCCGTTGAAGTTTTGAGATTTGCGTATCAGGGAGGGCATAAAGTAAACTATTGCAGTTATCTAGTCGGCAAGTCACAAAAGCATGAATAAGTCTTTCAGTTGTTGGCTGATCGAGATAACGCCGGATTTGACCTATCTTATAAAGAGCATGAGAAGCCGCACGACAAATGTTGTTAACATGAACATCCATCATAAGATCGTTTTGAAGGATAATGCCAAGGTTGCGGGCACTGGAAGCTGGCTCAATGTGAGAATCATTGATTTTTACTGATGAAATCGTAGAATTTTTCCTAAAGCGGGATGTAATATGGAGAACTTCAGTCTTGTCATCATTCAATTTAAGGTCATTAGCTGTGGACCAGGTTTTGATATCTGTCACGAAAGGCATGATGTACAGTTATAATGACAGATTGTGAACGGTTGGTGAAATACGATTTAATCCATGAAAGTGCAGAACCTGTGAATCCATATTTATTTGAGAAACGCTCAACAGTATTTGGTGATTTATGGTGTCAAAAGCAGCCAAGTAGTCCAATAGAATGAGAATGACTTCATGACCCTTGTCAGCAGCGAGAAGTAGGTTATAGACACAAAGAAGCGCTGTTTCTGTGCTATGGTTACACCTATAGGCACTCTTTCCATAGGTTGTTCTCTGATAAATAATCTTGTATTTGGCCAGTACATGCACGCTCAACAGTCTTGGCAAGAAACTTAAGATTAGCAACAGGCCTGTAGTTTTTTAGAATTTCACGATCCAATTTAGGTTTCTTGATGAGCGGTGTGATGTGAGCATGTTTCAGTGCATCAGGGAAATGGCCTGCTTCTAACGAAGAGTTGATGATTCTAGTGATAATGGGAATGAGTTCTGGTAGACATTGTTTCAGAAGCCAAGTTGGTATAGGATCCAATCCACATGATGTAGATGGTGATTTCATGATGATTTTTGTGACTGATTCTTCTGAAAGTGTGGAAAATTTGGATAACACAGCACTGGTGGATTGGATTCAGAAAATTGCACAGAGAGATGATCTTTAGGAGAGTTGTGGAGCTCATCCGTAATACGTTTAATCTTGTCGGCAAAGAAACTAAGAGAAGCGTTCAACAAGTGGGATGTCAGATTCAGATGGTAAAACTTTTGAAGATTTTGGTGAGGTAAGTTTATTCACTTTTTGGAAAAGTTGTCGTGAATTACAGCCATCAAATTGCTTCTTATGGTAGTCACATTTAGCCTGTTTAATTAATTGGTTATAGATGTGCGCTTGCTCCAAGAAGATTAGTTTGTGAATTTCAAGTCTTGAGGCGCACCATTGACACTCACACCGACAGACCTCTTGCTTAACTTTGCGAATATCCTCTGTAAACCAAGGGGCATGGAGTCTACATGTAATTGTTCGCGTTGTAAGAGGAGCATGCTTGTCAAGTAATGTTGACAAGACAGATTCATACTTGGAGATCAACAAACCAATATCAGAGAAAGAAGCTAAAGATGCACACAAAGGAGAATTAGATATATCATCACGAAAAGCGTTGACATCAAGTTCACAAAATGAGCGTGTTTTTATTTCCATTTTGACCGGATCTGGTCGTCCAATGTACAGCGAACATTTGATGGCAGCGTGATCAGATGGCAAATAACTGGTCTTAGTAATATTTGAAACTAAGTTGTCAGATGCACGGGTAAGAATCAGATCAAGGGTGTGACCATCACGATGAGTTGGACCTACTACATGCTGTTTCATGTTAGCAGAATCAATGATGTCACGAAATATTGATGCCTCACGATCAGATATACTATCATTGATACTATCATCAAAGACAACACCGAGATTCTTGGCGGATGGTGCAAGGTCAATTTTAGAATCACCAATTTGAAGAGATGATAATGGCAGAAATGGAACGTGGCGAGAATGTAGATGCAGTATTTCCGTTTTGCTATCATTCAGCATCAACATATTTTGTGTCATCCAGCATTTGATATCCCTAATACAAAGTTCGATAACTGGGATAATATTAGCCGATTCAGTGGGCTTGAAAGAGACATAGACTTGCGAGTCATCAGCGTATACTGTACACTTCTTATTGTGGGCATTAACAATTTGCTCGATTGGAGCGCTATACATGATAAACGCGAGGGGACAGAGTACTGAGCCCTGTGGAACACCACGCATCACAGTAACTGGATCGGATTGGATGTTATTGATCCGGACACGGTGCTGACGCTCATGAAAATATGATTTCAACCAAACAAGTGCTGGGCCTTTAATTCCAAAGCGGCATTCCATGCGTTGCAGAAGAGCTTGATGATTGGTAGTATCAAAAGCCGCCGACAGATCAAGCAACACGAGGACAACTTCTTGATGTTGATCTACGGCACGAAGAATGTCATTAGTGACGCGAATGAGGGCTGTTTCCGTGCTTTGGAACTGTCGGTATGCAGATTGAGCCTTCGCATGAAGGTTGTTATCGGACAAGTACTGCTGGAGTTGAAGAACTGCGGCACATTCCAAGATCTTATGGAGGAATGGCAGATTTGATATTGGGCGGTAGTTCTGAAATGACTCCGGATCCAATGTAGGCTTCTTTATAAGTGGCGAGACCAAAGCTACTTTCAGCTCAGATGGAATGATACTTTGCGAGAACGATTCGTTAATTATATTGGTGATGGTAGGTAATAATGAATCAAGAGTGTCCACGAGAAGCGGAGTAGGTATCAGGTCCAACGGACAGGATGTCTTTGATGATTGCATGATGATTTTACGCACTTCATCCATGGTCACGGCGTGGAAGCGAGTAAACTCAGGCTGACATGATTCTGGGATGTTAACGGACATGCTGCGAAACTCGGTATTTATGATCTTTGTCTTGATCTGTTCCACTTTAGATTCAAATAACTCTTGAAAGGTGGAAGCGAGAGTTTTAAGTGAGTCATGTGATGGTAATTTCTTCGATGATTTTGCAGTAGACAGTCTATCCACAGTGCGGAACAGTTGGCGCTGGTTAGAGTTTGAGAGCTTGATGTTGTAGTACTCTGTTTTTGCCATTTCAAGCGCGGAACGATATTTTTCACAGTAAGAGTGGAAGATATCTCTGTCGATTTCAAGACTAGATTTAACCCATTTTCTCTCCAGGCGTCGCTTTTGTCTCTTCGACTCGCGTAGGCTATCGTTAAACCATGGAGCATGTGGTCGAAGTGATATCATTCGTTCAACCTCGGGAGCGTGTTTGTCAAGCAATTCACGAAGAACTGAGTTGTAAGTGGTGACAAGAGATGACATATCTTGAATGTCATTTGATTCAGTGCACAAAGGAGATGCATCAATGTCATGACGCAACGCGTGCACATCGATGTTTCGAAGCTTTCTAGATTTTATCACATGTTTGGAAAGCTTTGGTCGAGAAATATCAAGGTTGCAACGCACTGCTGAATGATCAGATGGCTGACCATGTTTGACATAAGTGGTCGAGACGAGGTTGTCACAATAACGTGAGATCACATGGTCTAGCGTGTGACCATGCTTGTGTGTACTGCCAATAACATGCTGTTTAAAGCAAGCAGATGATAAAACATCGCGCATCTTTTGAGCATCACAATCAAGAAGATTGTCATTATGAATGTTGAAATCACCGACAAGGAGAAACCTTCCAGGAAATACGGAAAGAACTTCCATCAGAACAGATAAATCGCTGAAAAATTGCTATCAGTTCATATTAAGATATATAGCACATCGTAGCCGCTGTACCAGTCGCTTTCGAAAAGTAAAGATTAAGGGAGCACAACACTAAGTCGGTCCCCATTGACTTTTACACGCTTACGTACTACGAATTCAAATCGCTGTAAATCCATTTAGCTAGTACTTAGATCTCTGAATTTTTGATATGTTATAGGACCATCCCTGTACTTTAACATATATCTTAATATGAACTGAGATATGCCGTCAAGATTTGTTGCTAGAAGTTGGCGAAAGATTTGGATGGTCTGCACAGGGGGGAGTCTAAGGGTGGGTGCGCCCCCTCAAAGTTTTGAAGATTTTTGAAAAATCAACCCACGAATGACGCCACCATTTGGTGCACAATTTTCACACGAAATTGCCACTCCACCCCCGTACAATTTTGTTTTTTAGTGTTTCTAGTTAATCATATTCAAATCCACACGTACATTTTTAGTACGAGTCAATGTAGCATACTTGAAGGAGCTAAATTTAACATAGATTTACACAACATACGTAATGCACAAATCATGAACAAAGATAATTACCCTGAAATTGTATATTAAATCTAGAATATTAAATCATTATTTTGGGTTTGTAGAGAAACCCATTTAAGTTTGCGATAGCGGTGTGGTCTCGCATGACCTCGTGGTCGAGATTCGCTCAGCGTTTTACACCGTTTAAATCATGCAAATTTACGCCCAGAGTGTACATAGCCACATAGGTTTACATTGGAGGAAGGGAATTCCCCGAACATCACATGTGCGGTAAAGATCTCACGATTCTTTGCTGAAACCCGATCCAATCTCTTCTGTGTAGGGGATAGGGGATAATCTGCAGCAGCTGCAGTGGAGCAACGTAAAACTGGGGATTTAATTTATTTAATTTATATTCGTACGGACGAACGAACGGAAAGTCAAGTTCGGAATTGTTGTAGAATTCATGGAAATGGGTACATTCAAATTGGACCTTCGGCAAAATGGGAATGTAAAACTAAATGGGAATGTAAAATGTTTATTCTCTCAATACATTTCCGTAAATTTGGACTGAAAAAATACGAACGGTAGAAAATAAATTTTATTTTTTCAAAATGTTGATAAAATGTTTACGGTCGGCAGGTTTTAAGAGGGTTGTTCGGGTTACCGGAAACAACAATTTATTTTTATTAGGCCTTGAGTTTTCATCTAGCTCCAGTTTCATTCATTCAGCGGCGTGCAGGAGATGCTATGCACGGTTTAACCGGTAATACAACTCTCAAAACAGATTGTTTACAATTTTTTGTTCACCTGCGTGTGTGTTTTTCGAGAATTGTTGACCCAAATTTTTTTCTTCAAAAGTTTAAAAAAAAGAAAAGAAGGAAAACGGTCGGCACGGCAGACACAGTCAGTCGGATATGGACAAGCAAACACTTTTTTTTGGGCCTTAAGGCAATCTCTGACACCTAAATACTGGAGTTCATGATGCACATTTTGTAAACACTTGATAAATGATAGTGTTACTCTAGCAGCTGTGTAAGAGATTAGTGGGAACTTAAAAACCCGATCATATTATGTGTCAATTTTCAGGACGTATTAATGTGATCTTGAAAGATAGAAAAAAAGTCACATACAGAAATGTAGGTATATCTCTGAGGAAAATGTTTTGGCTGAGGGTCAGGGGCGTACCGACCGGGGGGGCAGGGGGGGGCAAGTTGCCCCCCCTGGCTCCAAATATCGGGACGCTAAATTCGTTGCACCGGGTCGCTAAAAATTCGCATAAGGAAAAAAAATAGTGCCTAGGCCGAAAACACTGAGGATTGGGCATTATTTGTTGATTGTTGTGCTTTTTGGGCTGCGAAATGTTGTGACCGTGCGAAAATTTTTGACCGTGCGAAATTTTTTGGCCGTGCGAATTTTTTAGACCCTACCCCCCCCCACTTACGTGAAATTCACGAGGTGACTGACTGGGGAAAAATTTGGGGCAACCTTTTACGAAAATTTACCATCGGGACGTCGACGACATTATATTTCTGCCCCCCCTGGCTCACATGCCGCGGTACGCCCCTGCTGAGGGTCATATGTCGAGACATACTTGTAAAGCTACAATTTTAGTCCGAATGGTGGCTATCGTAGTACAAGAAAGTCACCATTTTTAATTATCCGTCCGCAACTAATTTACGCAATTGCGCAGTAGTTCACATAAATAATAATAATAATCAGTATTTATAGCACCTTTTCCAAAGGGCTCAAAGCGCTGTAATTTTGCTGCTGGTGAATCATTCTAAACAAAGCAACGACCATGCAGCAGCTAGAGATGAGGAGGATGCTTGTTAGGCGCGCCCCCACTCAACTAAATCAGCGCCAAGTTGTGACATAAACATACATAAACAACATCCACCATTTTTCAATGCAGCTCCCCAAATACCATTGGGTCAAGGAAGTTTTTGATAACCGAAACAACTGATCACCGATTTTGAAAGCAGGAGGAAACCGGAGAACCCAGAGAAAACCTGCGAGAGCGTGCATGGATCATGATAAACCAAATGCACATAAAGCCCGCGGTCGTGCACAGAATTGACCCGGGTTTCATTGGTGCAAGGCGAGGGAACAACCGCTGCGCCAACACACTCCCCCACCATGTACTTCTTATTTCCATTTGTGTTTTTTTAGGGCCAACACACAATTGCAAATATACCTTATAACCCTAACCCCGAGGCACCTTTTCCAAAGAATTTTTTTTGCGGCCAAATAGCGAGGGGAAAAAGTGCCCCCACTCCCCCGGGGCTTGAATCCCGGACCTCTGGGTTCAGAGGCAGACGATCTACCGCTAGGCCACAGGGGAAACCATGCATGGCGGAGTATATTCCGCCATACATGTACCTTGGGGCCATTATTTCATCGAAAAACTGCCGAGCCGGGTGACACAAGCACACCGCATCGTAGTAATTCGTAGTACTCAAGAGTGTTAGGGTTAAGGGAAGTGTCAACCCTTTTTAGCACCATATTTATCAAGAACGAGGGGCAGTCAGTAAGTTATGAAAGTGATCATGGTATGGGATTCTATTGAGGGATAGAATCCCATACCATGATCACTGATTGAGGGATAGAGTGATCAATACAAAGTATGAACCTTTGTCTTTCAAACAATACAGTTTTGGATTTTTAAGTGTGAACTATGACGTCATAGCATTGTCTCAAAGTAAGTACACTTGGGACACTGCTAAATCAGTTATTTGGAGGGAAATTTGAATTGTTTGTATGAAACAAGTGGTAAGAAGATTGCATAACATGACACCAGAAGCAGATAAATCCCATTTTTTTCGCGTAAGTATGATAAAAAAGACAATAACTCTAATCCCTGTGTAATTTGATATATCGTCGCTGTTCTGACATACTGGCACATCACAACAGAAATAAGTAAAGAGATGTGCCAGTATGTCAGAACAGCGACGATATGTAGTATAATAGGAAAAAGTAAGGAGAGGCAATCGAATAAAAAGTATACAAATATCAGTATTTCAAATAGCTAATTTTCATTGAAAAATGCCCAGTCAGTGAATCACTAATATTGCGGAAAATCAAACAATTTAGGGAAATTCCAAGCAATTAACCAGTTTGGGAGATTCCATATGATAGTTAACTAATTATCTAAACTTATTCGCATGAAACCTGCAGAAAATATGCACATGCGCAGACGGCAGATCATTTTGAACTGGGCCAAAAATGGCTAAAATCATGAAATTTACCAGATAAAAGCTTACTGTGCCTTCAAATTCTAATCAGAAATAATGAAAAATGCTTAAATCAATGTTAGTGTACAAATATTGTGATAGTCAAAATGAAGATATACATGAATGTATCAATCAAAGATGGCTGCCACAACCTCTCTTATTACTGTTATCTTTAGAGCTACTAGATATGTACATTTTTTGTATTGTGTAAGTAATCGTCACATAATTTCAATGCTTTGAGGACATTTTATGAACAGCTCCTTTTGAAATCCCCACTATTATTGCTTTACATCCCACAACAACTTATTAAATTATAATCCCTCCATTGTTCCTTATCCTTTGTTGTTTTCTCAGGTATATTATTGCGGATTTTGCTAAATAAAAGCGTATTTGAGATGGTCCCTTCTTGATTGTATTATGGAATTCAGATCTAAAAAAAGAGTGTCAAACAGAGATAAGTGTCTGTTCTAACTATGTGCCAAGTGTTATCTGTGTCTATGCGTGCGTGCATTGCCGAGATATACGCAAATGTATCAAATAACCCATTCAACATATTACATATCCAGCCAAATAATTGACAGATTTCAGTCAGTGTCTGAAACCTATTGTGTTTATGTTAATGACGTTACATAACCAAAGGTATCTAACAATCCAAAAGTGTATTGTTTGAAAGACAAAGGTTCATACTTTGTATTGATCACATTTTCCCTCAATAGAATCACTCATGCATCCCATACCATGATCACTTTCATTATTTATTGACTGCCCCTCGTACTGTAACTTTCAAACTAAATTTGATGTACATAAAAGTATTCCTTTTTTTTAATGAAATGAGTCAGAGAATCCATTTTTGGTATCAAATTTCACTAAAAATAGTGATTTTTACATTTTTGCCTAAAAATCACTTTTTTGGCGCCAACAATTTTCAGACAACCTAACAAAATCTATTTTTGGTAAAAAATGAATAAATCAAAATTTCACCAAAATCATCTTAAGTCACTATTTTGTGTAAAATTTGATACCAAAAATGGATTCTCCGACTCATTTCATTAAAAAAATTGTATACTTTTTTTTTTTACATTATTAGTTTAAAAGTTAACAGTGCTTGATGAATTTCGAACAACATTTATTTATTTACTTTATGGATAAATAATATTTTTAAATATTGAAATTGAAAAAAACCCAAGTATGTTGCATTGACGTTGATCCAGACAGATGCGATGCCAAGTAAATTGTCAAAATGATTAAGCATCCACACATATTTTTAAAAGATTTGTTTCTAGACCAGATTGTATTGTTGCCTTGAGCAGTTGCGTTGCGCCACAAATTGTTGGTCAGTCAGTGTCATATCCAATCTTAAATTAGTCAAACTATATTTTCATTTTCAATTTTAATTTCTCTTCATAGATTTGAGGAAAAGGGCGAGGCAGTTGGAGAATGAGATCGACCTAAAGTTGGTTTCTTTCAGTAAACTAGGTACTAACTACAGCCACCAGAGTGACCATGATAGTAATAGGTAGGTGTCTGGACAAGTTATCATGGAGCTGTTTTGGTACAGGAATTTGACTCACTGATGTATCATTTCTATGAACTGCCCTTCAGTGTGCATGTGGATACAGAAATTCATGGAATGGAATTGCTCATGCGCAAACTAGATTGCGATCAACATCTTAGACAACCAATGGTTCATTGATTTCAGGAGTAATGGAAACTGTATTTCTTAATCTTGTAAATTGACAGAAGTTAACCTAACAAAGCACCTACTTTAACTTACCGAAATTAGCATAACATAGCACCCCATTTTACATCAGTTCTCAGCAACAAAGTATCGGTTACTCCCATCATAACCAAATAAACTATCCTGACCTACATGATATAGATATTTTGTTTGCAAATTACTCATTTTTCAACTTGAATACTTGTGATTGACTCACATAGTAAGTTGAAAAGGGGTGGCAGGTAGAAGCATTAAAAGGCCTTACGAGCATCAGAGATTCCCAGTCAAACATCAAT
>JAYJML010000621.1:0-20429 GCA_035610835.1 Ophiura sarsii
GGGGGGGGGGGGGCAGGCAGGCAGGCAGGCAGGCAGGCAGGCACGACCATAGTTGTACCGACGAAAGGCATGGTACCGACAAATTTTTGTAAAACTTGCACAATATTTTCCCCGTCAGCAGCTGAAATCTTGATGGGTGGGGGGGGGGGGGGGGGATGGGGTGGGGGAGCGATGAAGTTGCCCGCGTAACCAGTCAAAAAAATTGCATGGTCAAAATCGCACCGACGGAGGGTCATTTTTACCTACAGGGATATTTTGTTGGGGGGGTGGCACCGGCCCCCCTGGGTACGCCACTACTGATCGCACTGAATACCCCCCCCCCCCGGTGACGTACACCCCACACATATCAAAATGAGTAATGCATAAACGTGCGTAATTAAAAAAAATAGGGACATGTAATGATATAGCCAGCTTGCCTGCTATAGCTAGCTGTTATATAATGTTATATAATACAGGACTACTAGCTGGTATTGTATACAAATCTGTTTTTAAAGAGGTCAAACACACACACAGCAGAACTTGAGGTTGCCAGTTTATAAAAATTATACTTATAGCCCAATTGTGTTAGCCCAATTGTGTCATCAGTTTGAATTAGAGCTTTATTTATCATTGTCTTAGAAAATAGTTGGGCTACAAATTAACTCTTGTTGGGTGGGTGCATTATGTATATCATGGAAACATGAAATGAAGAACAAATAAGCAAGCAGCCTGCCTTACTTGAAAGAGACAGATATAAAACCATTGGTATTAGAATGTTCTATGTGGCTACTGGCTACAACGTTACTCTAAATGTAGCTAGCACTGTACTGCGCAATCTAATGGACTATGCAGCGGAATAAAACGCAAAATCTTGCGTGTCTCGGAGACAGGAACGCGTTGCATCACCAAACTTTATTTGGACCGATGTCTTCGGCTTCTTGAAATGTTTACATTGAATGAAAGAAAACAGATGTTTGTGCATTGATTGCATTTGTTTTGTTCTGTGCTGGACTACTGTACTGGTACTGCATGCATAGACTTGCCACAGACATTTCAACATTACGCACACTTTCGCATACATCTCCGAGACATGAAAGCGTACATACATTGCATGACAAAACTGTATGTGGACCTACACGTAAACCGCTTGAAATAGTGCGCTAATATTGAATGGAAGTAAAACATGTGGGTTTTTTTGCCTGGCATTGTTGTTGTTTTGGCCCATTTGGGCTTGTAATTAAAAACCTTGGCAAAACTGTAAGCCCAACTGGCAACACCTGGAATGATAATCACCCTCTCTACACACGTTTTGTATAGGGAAGTGGCCTCAAATGTTCTGTCTTCCAATTGTGTGTGATGTGTGTGTGCACTCAATTTCAAAAAAAAAAAAAAATTGAAGAGGGAAAATTTGAAAATTAGTTTGGAAGACAAAAAATTGGACTATCAGAATCCAGATTGACAAAATATCCTGTTGCTGAAACACACATGCAGTGAGTGACTCAATTGCCATCTTCAAAAGGTAATTGTAGTGTACCTGTATAGGAAGAAGAATGATTATCTTGCTTAACTGGGGTTACAGCTTGAAATCCACAAGCTCCTAAAAACCCACATCTAAAAAAAAAAAAAAAAAAAAAAAAAAAAAAATTGGAAGAAATTTTTTTTTTTCTTTTCTTTTCTTTCCACAAACAATTTTTTTTACAAATTTTCAAATATGTATTTTAAAACTTTTTTTCAGTTGTAGTGAAGGAGCTGTGGATTTCAAGCTGTATAATCCCATTATAAGGGTGATAATCATTCTTTCTTCCATTACATGCACACTAAAATTACCTTCTGAAGTCATTGCGTGGGGTGTTTGTGCACAAGCCTGAAACACACATGCAGTGAGTGACTCAATTGCCATCTTCAAAAGGTAATTGTAGTGTACCTGTATAGGAAAGAAGAATGATTATCTTGCTTAACTGGGGTTACAGCTTGAAATCCACAAGCTCCTAAAAACCCACATCTAAAAAAAAAAAAAAAAAAAAAAAAAAAAAAAATTGGAAGAAATTTTTTTTTTTTTTTTTTCTTTCCACAAACAATTTTTTTTACAAATTTTCAAATATGTATTTTAAAACTTTTTTCAGTTGTAGTGAAGGAGCTGTGGATTTCAAGCTGTATAATCCCATTATAAGGGTGATAATCATTCTTTCTTCCATTACATGCACACTAAAATTACCTTCTGAAGTCATTGCGTGGGGTGTTTGTGCACATAACAGGCTCTCGTGTCGAAATGGACCACAAAAAGTCCGGATTCTTCATGATTCCCAAATAATGTCAGAATTTGTTGTTGTTCAACATTAAAGAAAAAACAAGGACATTTGAGGCTAGAAAGAGAAAAAAGAAAGGGAAAGAAAGTAGTCATCCTGGTTTAGCCGCCCCCCCCCCCGCATTCCCCGTAGCATTGGTGTGTGTATGTGGGGGGGGGGGGGGGGGCTTTAATGCATGCCCTATCCCAGTGTCATGAATTAAAATAGAGAAAATTAAATTATTACATGCAAGGAATAAATTGCCTGAATCAAGTCATTATAATTATTGCCTTCCTATCCCATACATTCTGGCACGCGTGTCAATATAAATAATGATGAGGGCGCACCACCAAATTACTCCGCATATGTAATAACGAAATTCGGTTCAAACAAGTAGATTTTTAACATTGAAGTCACAATTTTAATAAGAAGATAGGCTTGAAATTGCACGATATTCGGCAATATGATTGAGATATATGTCAAGATTATATAACCAACAAATCATACTATTTTGAAAACGGTAAGCAAAAATAGGCACGCGGATGTACATGACAGCATCCAAATATGAGTGATGTGTATTCGGTCATCAGTAACTTTCGACGAATAAGGAAATGAGTGTTGCGAGACTCGGTGAAATAAGGTTGGAATTTCATCTTGGAAAACGAATAATATTTTTTTCTTACCAAATCTATGTTAAAATAACCCATTGCATTACAGGCATTGCCGAATTTGAGTAATAAGCTTATTTCTGTTTTTTTCTCAAATCTGGCCCATAGGCCGCCTATATGGACTGCGCGAGTCCGACTCCAGAGCCCGACTCCCGAGCCCAGCAAAATACTCGAGTAGTTCTCTGTGATCTAAGTTTGATCAAATCTGAAATCTGGGCCCAAGCATACTAGTTCTTTCAACGCTGAGGATTTATTTTATTACACCTCAGTACAGCTTGAATTGGGCTAGGCCTAGAGGCAAAATAAAAATAAAAACATGTTTAGGCATCAGGTTTTTTTTCAAAAAACGAAGGAAGAGGCCCTTTTGTTTTATTTTCCCCCACTTTACGTACAAAACCGCCCTGGTAAGCGATAAACATTGCGAACCTGAAAAAGTGTTGACTGAAATAAAGAGAAAAAAGAGAAAAAATAAAATAAAATTGAAGCGGACCCCAAAAAAGGAACCGGGAGGGGACGCTAAACAGGTTTATTTTTTTATTTTGCCTTGCCCTTAGTCTAGTGTACAACCAAAATCACTATGACGACAATGCGATGATAGTGCGATGCAGCGCATTGATCGCGATTGGCACATTTACAACACAAGGTTTATCGCAATAGAAAAAAAAGCCATTGATTATCCTTATCTGTTGCATTGTGGGATCACAAATGGGGCAACCTGTTGACCTTCGCTGACATCACACAAGCAGTAACTTCCACATACAAATGGTCTGCGACAAGCCTGGGCAATTCATGGGTACCACTGACCAGACCCCCACCCACCCCCCCCCCCCCCCCAAAAAGAAACCCCTGGCCCTTTTCCACTGCGCCCTCCCTGTCCTTCGCTGGATCAGCAATGCAACGGGTCCTCACGCATCTATAGGTTATTTCTCTTCCTCGAAGCAATGATTTCACTGCATCATCCACTTACTGATCGCCAGTGACGTACCCAGCTTTTGGAAACGGGGGTGGGGGGGGGGCAGGCAGGCAGGCAGGCAGGCAGGCAGGCAGGCACGACCATAGTTGTACCGACGAAAGGCATGGTACCGACAAATTTTTGTAAAACTTGCACAATATTTTCCCCGTCAGCAGCTGAAATCTTGATGGGTGGGGGGGGGGGGGGGGGGGGGGGGGGATGGGGTGGGGGAGCGATGAAGTTGCCCGCGTAACCAGTCAAAAAAATTGCATGGTCAAAATCGCACCGACGGAGGGTCATTTTTACCTACAGGGATATTTTGTTGGGGGGGTGGCACCGGCCCCCCTGGGTACGCCACTACTGATCGCACTGAATACCCCCCCCCCCCCCCCGGTGACGTACACCCCACACATATCAAAATGAGTAATGCATAAACGTGCGTAATTAAAAAAAATAGGGACATGTAATGATATAGCCAGCTTGCCTGCTATAGCTAGCTGTTATATAATGTTATATAATACAGGACTACTAGCTGGTATTGTATACAAATCTGTTTTTAAAGAGGTCAAACACACACACAGCAGAACTTGAGGTTGCCAGTTTATAAAAATTATACTTATAGCCCAATTGTGTCATCAGTTTGAATTAGAGCTTTATTTATCATTGTCTTAGAAAATAGTTGGGCTACAAATTAACTCTTGTTGGGTGGGTGCATTATGTATATCATGGAAACATGAAATGAAGAACAAATAAGCAAGCAGCCTGCCTTACTTGAAAGAGACAGATATAAAACCATTGGTATTAGAATGTTCTATGTGGCTACTGGCTACAACGTTACTCTAAATGTAGCTAGCACTGTACTGCGCAATCTAATGGACTATGCAGCGGAATAAAACGCAAAATCTTGCGTGTCTCGGAGACAGGAACGCGTTGCATCACCAAACTTTATTTGGACCGATGTCTTCGGCTTCTTGAAATGTTTACATTGAATGAAAGAAAACAGATGTTTGTGCATTGATTGCATTTGTTTTGTTCTGTGCTGGACTACTGGTACTGCATGCATAGACTTGCCACAGACATTTCAACATTACGCACACTTTCGCATACATCTCCGAGACATGAAAGCGTACATACATTGCATGACAAAACTGTATGTGGACCTACACGTAAACCGCTTGAAATAGTGCGCTAATATTGAATGGAAGTAAAACATGTGGGTTTTTTTGCCTGGCATTGTTGTTGTTTTGGCCCATTTGGGCTTGTAATTAAAAACCTTGGCAAAACTGTAAGCCCAACTGGCAACACCTGGAATGATAATCACCCTCTCTACACACGTTTTGTATAGGGGAAGTGGCCTCAAATGTTCTGTCTTCCAATTGTGTGTGATGTGTGTGTGCACTCAATTTCAAAAAAAAAAAAAAAATTGAAGAGGGAAAATTTGAAAATTAGTTTGGAAGACAAAAAATTGGACTATCAGAATCCAGATTGACAAAATATCCTGTTGCTGAAACACACATGCAGTGAGTGACTCAATTGCCATCTTCAAAAGGTAATTGTAGTGTACCTGTATAGGAAAGAAGAATGATTATCTTGCTTAACTGGGGTTACAGCTTGAAATCCACAAGCTCCTAAAAACCCACATCTAAAAAAAAAAAAAAAAAAAAAAAAAAAAAAAATTGGAAGAAATTTTTTTTTTTTCTTTTCTTTTCTTTCCACAAACAATTTTTTTTACAAATTTTCAAATATGTATTTTAAAACTTTTTTTCAGTTGTAGTGAAGGAGCTGTGGATTTCAAGCTGTATAATCCCATTATAAGGGTGATAATCATTCTTTCTTCCATTACATGCACACTAAAATTACCTTCTGAAGTCATTGCGTGGGGTGTTTGTGCACAAGCCTGAAACACACATGCAGTGAGTGACTCAATTGCCATCTTCAAAAGGTAATTGTAGTGTACCTGTATAGGAAAGAAGAATGATTATCTTGCTTAACTGGGGTTACAGCTTGAAATCCACAAGCTCCTAAAAACCCACATCTAAAAAAAAAAAAAAAAAAAAAAAATTGGAAGAAAATTTTTTTTTTTTTTTTTTTCTTTCCACAAACAATTTTTTTTACAAATTTTCAAATATGTATTTTAAAACTTTTTTTCAGTTGTAGTGAAGGAGCTGTGGATTTCAAGCTGTATAATCCCATTATAAGGGTGATAATCATTCTTTCTTCCATTACATGCACACTAAAATTACCTTCTGAAGTCATTGCGTGGGGTGTTTGTGCACATAACAGGCTCTCGTGTCGAAATGGACCACAAAAAGTCCGGATTCTTCATGATTCCCAAATAATGTCAGAATTTGTTGTTGTTCAACATTAAAGAAAAAACAAGGACATTTGAGGCTAGAAAGAGAAAAAAGAAAGGGAAAGAAAGTAGTCATCCTGGTTTAGCCGCCCCCCCCCCCGCATTCCCCGTAGCATTGGTGTGTGTATGTGGGGGGGGGGGGGCTTTAATGCATGCCCTATCCCAGTGTCATGAATTAAAATAGAGAAAATTAAATTATTACATGCAAGGAATAAATTGCCTGAATCAAGTCATTATAATTATTGCCTTCCTATCCCATACATTCTGGCACGCGTGTCAATATAAATAATGATGAGGGCGCACCACCAAATTACTCCGCATATGTAATAACGAAATTCGGTTCAAACAAGTAGATTTTTAACATTGAAGTCACAATTTTAATAAGAAGATAGGCTTGAAATTGCACGATATTCGGCAATATGATTGAGATATATGTCAAGATTATATAACCAACAAATCATACTATTTTGAAAACGGTAAGCAAAAATAGGCACGCGGATGTACATGACAGCATCCAAATATGAGTGATGTGTATTCGGTCATCAGTAACTTTCGACGAATAAGGAAATGAGTGTTGCGAGACTCGGTGAAATAAGGTTGGAATTTCATCTTGGAAAACGAATAATATTTTTTTCTTACCAAATCTATGTTAAAATAACCCATTGCATTACAGGCATTGCCGAATTTGAGTAATAAGCTTATTTCTGTTTTTTTCTCAAATCTGGCCCATAGGCCGCCTATATGGACTGCGCGAGTCCGACTCCAGAGCCCGACTCCCGAGCCCAGCAAAATACTCGAGTAGTTCTCTGTGATCTAAGTTTGATCAAATCTGAAATCTGGGCCCAAGCATACTAGTTCTTTCAACGCTGAGGATTTATTTTATTACACCTCAGTACAGCTTGAATTGGGCTAGGCCTAGAGGCAAAATAAAAATAAAAACATGTTTAGCATCAGGTTTTTTTTCAAAAAACGAAGGAAGAGGCCCTTTTGTTTTATTTTCCCCCCACTTTACGTACAAAACCGCCCTGGTAAGCGATAAACATTGCGAACCTGAAAAAGTGTTGACTGAAATAAAGAGAAAAAAGAGAAAAAATAAAATAAAATTGAAGCGGACCCCAAAAAAGGAACCGGGAGGGGACGCTAAACAGGTTTATTTTTTATTTTGCCTTGCCCTTAGTCTAGTGTACAACCAAAATCACTATGACGACAATGCGATGATAGTGCGATGCAGCGCATTGATCGCGATTGGCACATTTACAACACAAGGTTTATCGCAAATAGAAAAAAAAGCCATTGATTATCCTTATCTGTTGCATTGTGGGATCACAAATGGGGCAACCTGTTGACCTTCGCTGACATCACACAAGCAGTAACTTCCACATACAAATGGTCTGCGACAAGCCTGGGCAATTCATGGGTACCACTGACCAGACCCCCACCCACCCCCCCCCCCCCCAAAAAAGAAACCCCTGGCCCTTTTCCACTGCGCCCTCCCTGTCCTTCGCTGGATCAGCAATGCAACGGGTCCTCACGCATCTATAGGTTATTTCTCTTCCTCGAAGCAATGATTTCACTGCATCATCCACTTACTGATCGCCAGTGACGTACCCAGCTTTTGGAAACGGGGGTGGGGGGGGGCAGGCAGGCAGGCAGGCAGGCAGGCACGACCATAGTTGTACCGACGAAAGGCATGGTACCGACAAATTTTTGTAAAACTTGCACAATATTTTCCCCGTCAGCAGCTGAAATCTTGATGGGTGGGGGGGGGGGGGGGGATGGGGTGGGGGAGCGATGAAGTTGCCCGCGTAACCAGTCAAAAAAATTGCATGGTCAAAATCGCACCGACGGAGGGTCATTTTTACCTACAGGGATATTTTGTTGGGGGGGTGGCACCGGCCCCCCTGGGTACGCCACTACTGATCGCACTGAATACCCCCCCCCCCCCCCCCCCGGTGACGTACACCCCACACATATCAAAATGAGTAATGCATAAACGTGCGTAATTAAAAAAAATAGGGACATGTAATGATATAGCCAGCTTGCCTGCTATAGCTAGCTGTTATATAATGTTATATAATACAGGACTACTAGCTGGTATTGTATACAAATCTGTTTTTAAAGAGGTCAAACACACACACAGCAGAACTTGAGGTTGCCAGTTTATAAAAATTATACTTATAGCCCAATTGTGTCATCAGTTTGAATTAGAGCTTTATTTATCATTGTCTTAGAAAATAGTTGGGCTACAAATTAACTCTTGTTGGGTGGGTGCATTATGTATATCATGGAAACATGAAATGAAGAACAAATAAGCAAGCAGCCTGCCTTACTTGAAAGAGACAGATATAAAACCATTGGTATTAGAATGTTCTATGTGGCTACTGGCTACAACGTTACTCTAAATGTAGCTAGCACTGTACTGCGCAATCTAATGGACTATGCAGCGGAATAAAACGCAAAATCTTGCGTGTCTCGGAGACAGGAACGCGTTGCATCACCAAACTTTATTTGGACCGATGTCTTCGGCTTCTTGAAATGTTTACATTGAATGAAAGAAAACAGATGTTTGTGCATTGATTGCATTTGTTTTGTTCTGTGCTGGACTACTGGTACTGCATGCATAGACTTGCCACAGACATTTCAACATTACGCACACTTTCGCATACATCTCCGAGACATGAAAGCGTACATACATTGCATGACAAAACTGTATGTGGACCTACACGTAAACCGCTTGAAATAGTGCGCTAATATTGAATGGAAGTAAAACATGTGGGTTTTTTTGCCTGGCATTGTTGTTGTTTTGGCCCATTTGGGCTTGTAATTAAAAACCTTGGCAAAACTGTAAGCCCAACTGGCAACACCTGGAATGATAATCACCCTCTCTACACACGTTTTGTATAGGGGAAGTGGCCTCAAATGTTCTGTCTTCCAATTGTGTGTGATGTGTGTGTGCACTCAATTTCAAAAACAAACAAAAAATTGAAGAGGGAAAATTTGAAAATTAGTTTGGAAGACAAAAAATTGGACTATCAGAATCCAGATTGACAAAATATCCTGTTGCTGAAACACACATGCAGTGAGTGACTCAATTGCCATCTTCAAAAGGTAATTGTAGTGTACCTGTATAGGAAAGAAGAATGATTATCTTGCTTAACTGGGGTTACAGCTTGAAATCCACAAGCTCCTAAAAACCCACATCTAAAAAAAAAAAAAAAAAAAAAAAAAAAAAAAAATTGGAAGAAATTTTTTTTTTTCTTTTCTTTTCTTTCCACAAACAATTTTTTTTACAAATTTTCAAATATGTATTTTAAAACTTTTTTTCAGTTGTAGTGAAGGAGCTGTGGATTTCAAGCTGTATAATCCCATTATAAGGGTGATAATCATTCTTTCTTCCATTACATGCACACTAAAATTACCTTCTGAAGTCATTGCGTGGGGTGTTTGTGCACAAGCCTGAAACACACATGCAGTGAGTGACTCAATTGCCATCTTCAAAAGGTAATTGTAGTGTACCTGTATAGGAAAGAAGAATGATTATCTTGCTTAACTGGGGTTACAGCTTGAAATCCACAAGCTCCTAAAAACCCACATCTAAAAAAAAAAAAAAAAAAAAAAAAAAAAAAATTGGAAGAAATTTTTTTTTTTTTTTTTTTCTTTCCACAAACAATTTTTTTTACAAATTTTCAAATATGTATTTTAAAACTTTTTTTCAGTTGTAGTGAAGGAGCTGTGGATTTCAAGCTGTATAATCCCATTATAAGGGTGATAATCATTCTTTCTTCCATTACATGCACACTAAAATTACCTTCTGAAGTCATTGCGTGGGGTGTTTGTGCACATAACAGGCTCTCGTGTCGAAATGGACCACAAAAAGTCCGGATTCTTCATGATTCCCAAATAATGTCAGAATTTGTTGTTGTTCAACATTAAAGAAAAAACAAGGACATTTGAGGCTAGAAAGAGAAAAAAGAAAGGGAAAGAAAGTAGTCATCCTGGTTTAGCCGCCCCCCCCCCCCGCATTCCCCGTAGCATTGGTGTGTGTATGTGGGGGGGGGGGGGGGGGGGGCTTTAATGCATGCCCTATCCCAGTGTCATGAATTAAAATAGAGAAAATTAAATTATTACATGCAAGGAATAAATTGCCTGAATCAAGTCATTATAATTATTGCCTTCCTATCCCATACATTCTGGCACGCGTGTCAATATAAATAATGATGAGGGCGCACCACCAAATTACTCCGCATATGTAATAACGAAATTCGGTTCAAACAAGTAGATTTTTAACATTGAAGTCACAATTTTAATAAGAAGATAGGCTTGAAATTGCACGATATTCGGCAATATGATTGAGATATATGTCAAGATTATATAACCAACAAATCATACTATTTTGAAAACGGTAAGCAAAAATAGGCACGCGGATGTACATGACAGCATCCAAATATGAGTGATGTGTATTCGGTCATCAGTAACTTTCGACGAATAAGGAAATGAGTGTTGCGAGACTCGGTGAAATAAGGTTGGAATTTCATCTTGGAAAACGAATAATATTTTTTTCTTACCAAATCTATGTTAAAATAACCCATTGCATTACAGGCATTGCCGAATTTGAGTAATAAGCTTATTTCTGTTTTTTTCTCAAATCTGGCCCATAGGCCGCCTATATGGACTGCGCGAGTCCGACTCCAGAGCCCGACTCCCGAGCCCAGCAAAATACTCGAGTAGTTCTCTGTGATCTAAGTTTGATCAAATCTGAAATCTGGGCCCAAGCATACTAGTTCTTTCAACGCTGAGGATTTATTTTATTACACCTCAGTACAGCTTGAATTGGGCTAGGCCTAGAGGCAAAATAAAAATAAAAACATGTTTAGCATCAGGTTTTTTTTCAAAAAACGAAGGAAGAGGCCCTTTTGTTTTATTTTCCCCCCACTTTACGTACAAAACCGCCCTGGTAAGCGATAAACATTGCGAACCTGAAAAAGTGTTGACTGAAATAAAGAGAAAAAAGAGAAAAAATAAAATAAAATTGAAGCGGACCCCAAAAAAGGAACCGGGAGGGGACGCTAAACAGGTTTATTTTTTATTTTGCCTTGCCCTTAGTCTAGTGTACAACCAAAATCACTATGACGACAATGCGATGATAGTGCGATGCAGCGCATTGATCGCGATTGGCACATTTACAACACAAGGTTTATCGCAAATAGAAAAAAAAGCCATTGATTATCCTTATCTGTTGCATTGTGGGATCACAAATGGGGCAACCTGTTGACCTTCGCTGACATCACACAAGCAGTAACTTCCACATACAAATGGTCTGCGACAAGCCTGGGCAATTCATGGGTACCACTGACCAGACCCCCACCCACCCCCCCCCCCCCCAAAAAAGAAACCCCTGGCCCTTTTCCACTGCGCCCTCCCTGTCCTTCGCTGGATCAGCAATGCAACGGGTCCTCACGCATCTATAGGTTATTTCTCTTCCTCGAAGCAATGATTTCACTGCATCATCCACTTACTGATCGCCAGTGACGTACCCAGCTTTTGGAAACGGGGGTGGGGGGGGGGGGGGGCAGGCAGGCAGGCAGGCAGGCAGGCAGGCAGGCACGACCATAGTTGTACCGACGAAAGGCATGGTACCGACAAATTTTTGTAAAACTTGCACAATATTTTCCCCGTCAGCAGCTGAAATCTTGATGGGTGGGGGAGGGGGGGGGGGATGGGGTGGGGGAGCGATGAAGTTGCCCGCGTAACCAGTCAAAAAAATTGCATGGTCAAAATCGCACCGACGGAGGGTCATTTTTACCTACAGGGATATTTTGTTGGGGGGGTGGCACCGGCCCCCCTGGGTACGCCACTACTGATCGCACTGAATACCCCCCCCCCCCCCCCCCCCGGTGACGTACACCCCACACATATCAAAATGAGTAATGCATAAACGTGCGTAATTAAAAAAAATAGGGACATGTAATGATATAGCCAGCTTGCCTGCTATAGCTAGCTGTTATATAATGTTATATAATACAGGACTACTAGCTGGTATTGTATACAAATCTGTTTTTAAAGAGGTCAAACACACACACAGCAGAACTTGAGGTTGCCAGTTTATAAAAATTATACTTATAGCCCAATTGTGTCATCAGTTTGAATTAGAGCTTTATTTATCATTGTCTTAGAAAATAGTTGGGCTACAAATTAACTCTTGTTGGGTGGGTGCATTATGTATATCATGGAAACATGAAATGAAGAACAAATAAGCAAGCAGCCTGCCTTACTTGAAAGAGACAGATATAAAACCATTGGTATTAGAATGTTCTATGTGGCTACTGGCTACAACGTTACTCTAAATGTAGCTAGCACTGTACTGCGCAATCTAATGGACTATGCAGCGGAATAAAACGCAAAATCTTGCGTGTCTCGGAGACAGGAACGCGTTGCATCACCAAACTTTATTTGGACCGATGTCTTCGGCTTCTTGAAATGTTTACATTGAATGAAAGAAAACAGATGTTTGTGCATTGATTGCATTTGTTTTGTTCTGTGCTGGACTACTGGTACTGCATGCATAGACTTGCCACAGACATTTCAACATTACGCACACTTTCGCATACATCTCCGAGACATGAAAGCGTACATACATTGCATGACAAAACTGTATGTGGACCTACACGTAAACCGCTTGAAATAGTGCGCTAATATTGAATGGAAGTAAAACATGTGGGTTTTTTTGCCTGGCATTGTTGTTGTTTTGGCCCATTTGGGCTTGTAATTAAAAACCTTGGCAAAACTGTAAGCCCAACTGGCAACACCTGGAATGATAATCACCCTCTCTACACACGTTTTGTATAGGGGAAGTGGCCTCAAATGTTCTGTCTTCCAATTGTGTGTGATGTGTGTGTGCACTCAATTTCAAAAAAAAAAAAAAAATTGAAGAGGGAAAATTTGAAAATTAGTTTGGAAGACAAAAAATTGGACTATCAGAATCCAGATTGACAAAATATCCTGTTGCTGAAACACACATGCAGTGAGTGACTCAATTGCCATCTTCAAAAGGTAATTGTAGTGTACCTGTATAGGAAAGAAGAATGATTATCTTGCTTAACTGGGGTTACAGCTTGAAATCCACAAGCTCCTAAAAACCCACATCTAAAAAAAAAAAAAAAAAAAAAAAAAAAAAAAATTGGAAGAAATTTTTTTTTTTTCTTTTCTTTTCTTTCCACAAACAATTTTTTTTACAAATTTTCAAATATGTATTTTAAAACTTTTTTTCAGTTGTAGTGAAGGAGCTGTGGATTTCAAGCTGTATAATCCCATTATAAGGGTGATAATCATTCTTTCTTCCATTACATGCACACTAAAATTACCTTCTGAAGTCATTGCGTGGGGTGTTTGTGCACAAGCCTGAAACACACATGCAGTGAGTGACTCAATTGCCATCTTCAAAAGGTAATTGTAGTGTACCTGTATAGGAAAGAAGAATGATTATCTTGCTTAACTGGGGTTACAGCTTGAAATCCACAAGCTCCTAAAAACCCACATCTAAAAAAAAAAAAAAAAAAAAAAAAAAAAAAATTGGAAGAAAATTTTTTTTTTTTTTTTTTCTTTCCACAAACAATTTTTTTTACAAATTTTCAAATATGTATTTTAAAACTTTTTTTCAGTTGTAGTGAAGGAGCTGTGGATTTCAAGCTGTATAATCCCATTATAAGGGTGATAATCATTCTTTCTTCCATTACATGCACACTAAAATTACCTTCTGAAGTCATTGCGTGGGGTGTTTGTGCACATAACAGGCTCTCGTGTCGAAATGGACCACAAAAAGTCCGGATTCTTCATGATTCCCAAATAATGTCAGAATTTGTTGTTGTTCAACATTAAAGAAAAAACAAGGACATTTGAGGCTAGAAAGAGAAAAAAGAAAGGGAAAGAAAGTAGTCATCCTGGTTTAGCCGCCCCCCCCCCCCCCGCATTCCCCGTAGCATTGGTGTGTGTATGTGGGGGGGGGGGGGGGGGCTTTAATGCATGCCCTATCCCAGTGTCATGAATTAAAATAGAGAAAATTAAATTATTACATGCAAGGAATAAATTGCCTGAATCAAGTCATTATAATTATTGCCTTCCTATCCCATACATTCTGGCACGCGTGTCAATATAAATAATGATGAGGGCGCACCACCAAATTACTCCGCATATGTAATAACGAAATTCGGTTCAAACAAGTAGATTTTTAACATTGAAGTCACAATTTTAATAAGAAGATAGGCTTGAAATTGCACGATATTCGGCAATATGATTGAGATATATGTCAAGATTATATAACCAACAAATCATACTATTTTGAAAACGGTAAGCAAAAATAGGCACGCGGATGTACATGACAGCATCCAAATATGAGTGATGTGTATTCGGTCATCAGTAACTTTCGACGAATAAGGAAATGAGTGTTGCGAGACTCGGTGAAATAAGGTTGGAATTTCATCTTGGAAAACGAATAATATTTTTTTCTTACCAAATCTATGTTAAAATAACCCATTGCATTACAGGCATTGCCGAATTTGAGTAATAAGCTTATTTCTGTTTTTTTCTCAAATCTGGCCCATAGGCCGCCTATATGGACTGCGCGAGTCCGACTCCAGAGCCCGACTCCCGAGCCCAGCAAAATACTCGAGTAGTTCTCTGTGATCTAAGTTTGATCAAATCTGAAATCTGGGCCCAAGCATACTAGTTCTTTCAACGCTGAGGATTTATTTTATTACACCTCAGTACAGCTTGAATTGGGCTAGGCCTAGAGGCAAAATAAAAATAAAAACATGTTTAGCATCAGGTTTTTTTTCAAAAAACGAAGGAAGAGGCCCTTTTGTTTTATTTTCCCCCCACTTTACGTACAAAACCGCCCTGGTAAGCGATAAACATTGCGAACCTGAAAAAGTGTTGACTGAAATAAAGAGAAAAAAGAGAAAAAATAAAATAAAATTGAAGCGGACCCCAAAAAAGGAACCGGGAGGGGACGCTAAACAGGTTTATTTTTTATTTTGCCTTGCCCTTAGTCTAGTGTACAACCAAAATCACTATGACGACAATGCGATGATAGTGCGATGCAGCGCATTGATCGCGATTGGCACATTTACAACACAAGGTTTATCGCAAATAGAAAAAAAAGCCATTGATTATCCTTATCTGTTGCATTGTGGGATCACAAATGGGGCAACCTGTTGACCTTCGCTGACATCACACAAGCAGTAACTTCCACATACAAATGGTCTGCGACAAGCCTGGGCAATTCATGGGTACCACTGACCAGACCCCCACCCACCCCCCCCCCCCCCAAAAAAGAAACCCCTGGCCCTTTTCCACTGCGCCCTCCCTGTCCTTCGCTGGATCAGCAATGCAACGGGTCCTCACGCATCTATAGGTTATTTCTCTTCCTCGAAGCAATGATTTCACTGCATCATCCACTTACTGATCGCCAGTGACGTACCCAGCTTTTGGAAACGGGGGTGGGGGGGGGCAGGCAGGCAGGCAGGCAGGCAGGCAGGCAGGCACGACCATAGTTGTACCGACGAAAGGCATGGTACCGACAAATTTTTGTAAAACTTGCACAATATTTTCCCCGTCAGCAGCTGAAATCTTGATGGGTGGGGGGGGGGGGGGGGGGGATGGGGTGGGGGAGCGATGAAGTTGCCCGCGTAACCAGTCAAAAAAATTGCATGGTCAAAATCGCACCGACGGAGGGTCATTTTTACCTACAGGGATATTTTGTTGGGGGGGTGGCACCGGCCCCCCTGGGTACGCCACTACTGATCGCACTGAATACCCCCCCCCCCCCCCCCCGGTGACGTACACCCCACACATATCAAAATGAGTAATGCATAAACGTGCGTAATTAAAAAAAATAGGGACATGTAATGATATAGCCAGCTTGCCTGCTATAGCTAGCTGTTATATAATGTTATATAATACAGGACTACTAGCTGGTATTGTATACAAATCTGTTTTTAAAGAGGTCAAACACACACACAGCAGAACTTGAGGTTGCCAGTTTATAAAAATTATACTTATAGCCCAATTGTGTCATCAGTTTGAATTAGAGCTTTATTTATCATTGTCTTAGAAAATAGTTGGGCTACAAATTAACTCTTGTTGGGTGGGTGCATTATGTATATCATGGAAACATGAAATGAAGAACAAATAAGCAAGCAGCCTGCCTTACTTGAAAGAGACAGATATAAAACCATTGGTATTAGAATGTTCTATGTGGCTACTGGCTACAACGTTACTCTAAATGTAGCTAGCACTGTACTGCGCAATCTAATGGACTATGCAGCGGAATAAAACGCAAAATCTTGCGTGTCTCGGAGACAGGAACGCGTTGCATCACCAAACTTTATTTGGACCGATGTCTTCGGCTTCTTGAAATGTTTACATTGAATGAAAGAAAACAGATGTTTGTGCATTGATTGCATTTGTTTTGTTCTGTGCTGGACTACTGGTACTGCATGCATAGACTTGCCACAGACATTTCAACATTACGCACACTTTCGCATACATCTCCGAGACATGAAAGCGTACATACATTGCATGACAAAACTGTATGTGGACCTACACGTAAACCGCTTGAAATAGTGCGCTAATATTGAATGGAAGTAAAACATGTGGGTTTTTTTGCCTGGCATTGTTGTTGTTTTGGCCCATTTGGGCTTGTAATTAAAAACCTTGGCAAAACTGTAAGCCCAACTGGCAACACCTGGAATGATAATCACCCTCTCTACACACGTTTTGTATAGGGGAAGTGGCCTCAAATGTTCTGTCTTCCAATTGTGTGTGATGTGTGTGTGCACTCAATTTCAAAAAAAAAAAAAAAATTGAAGAGGGAAAATTTGAAAATTAGTTTGGAAGACAAAAAATTGGACTATCAGAATCCAGATTGACAAAATATCCTGTTGCTGAAACACACATGCAGTGAGTGACTCAATTGCCATCTTCAAAAGGTAATTGTAGTGTACCTGTATAGGAAAGAAGAATGATTATCTTGCTTAACTGGGGTTACAGCTTGAAATCCACAAGCTCCTAAAAACCCACATCTAAAAAAAAAAAAAAAAAAAAAAAAAAAAAAAATTGGAAGAAATTTTTTTTTTTCTTTTCTTTTCTTTCCACAAACAATTTTTTTTACAAATTTTCAAATATGTATTTTAAAACTTTTTTTCAGTTGTAGTGAAGGAGCTGTGGATTTCAAGCTGTATAATCCCATTATAAGGGTGATAATCATTCTTTCTTCCATTACATGCACACTAAAATTACCTTCTGAAGTCATTGCGTGGGGTGTTTGTGCACAAGCCTGAAACACACATGCAGTGAGTGACTCAATTGCCATCTTCAAAAGGTAATTGTAGTGTACCTGTATAGGAAAGAAGAATGATTATCTTGCTTAACTGGGGTTACAGCTTGAAATCCACAAGCTCCTAAAAACCCACATCTAAAAATAAAAAAAAAAAAAAAAAAAAAAAAATTGGAAGAAAATTTTTTTTTTTTTTTTTTCTTTCCACAAACAATTTTTTTTACAAATTTTCAAATATGTATTTTAAAACTTTTTTTCAGTTGTAGTGAAGGAGCTGTGGATTTCAAGCTGTATAATCCCATTATAAGGGTGATAATCATTCTTTCTTCCATTACATGCACACTAAAATTACCTTCTGAAGTCATTGCGTGGGGTGTTTGTGCACATAACAGGCTCTCGTGTCGAAATGGACCACAAAAAGTCCGGATTCTTCATGATTCCCAAATAATGTCAGAATTTGTTGTTGTTCAACATTAAAGAAAAAACAAGGACATTTGAGGCTAGAAAGAGAAAAAAGAAAGGGAAAGAAAGTAGTCATCCTGGTTTAGCCGCCCCCCCCCCCCCGCATTCCCCGTAGCATTGGTGTGTGTATGTGGGGGGGGGGGGGGGGGGGCTTTAATGCATGCCCTATCCCAGTGTCATGAATTAAAATAGAGAAAATTAAATTATTACATGCAAGGAATAAATTGCCTGAATCAAGTCATTATAATTATTGCCTTCCTATCCCATACATTCTGGCACGCGTGTCAATATAAATAATGATGAGGGCGCACCACCAAATTACTCCGCATATGTAATAACGAAATTCGGTTCAAACAAGTAGATTTTTAACATTGAAGTCACAATTTTAATAAGAAGATAGGCTTGAAATTGCACGATATTCGGCAATATGATTGAGATATATGTCAAGATTATATAACCAACAAATCATACTATTTTGAAAACGGTAAGCAAAAATAGGCACGCGGATGTACATGACAGCATCCAAATATGAGTGATGTGTATTCGGTCATCAGTAACTTTCGACGAATAAGGAAATGAGTGTTGCGAGACTCGGTGAAATAAGGTTGGAATTTCATCTTGGAAAACGAATAATATTTTTTTCTTACCAAATCTATGTTAAAATAACCCATTGCATTACAGGCATTGCCGAATTTGAGTAATAAGCTTATTTCTGTTTTTTTCTCAAATCTGGCCCATAGGCCGCCTATATGGACTGCGCGAGTCCGACTCCAGAGCCCGACTCCCGAGCCCAGCAAAATACTCGAGTAGTTCTCTGTGATCTAAGTTTGATCAAATCTGAAATCTGGGCCCAAGCATACTAGTTCTTTCAACGCTGAGGATTTATTTTATTACACCTCAGTACAGCTTGAATTGGGCTAGGCCTAGAGGCAAAATAAAAATAAAAACATGTTTAGCATCAGGTTTTTTTTCAAAAAACGAAGGAAGAGGCCCTTTTGTTTTATTTTCCCCCCACTTTACGTACAAAACCGCCCTGGTAAGCGATAAACATTGCGAACCTGAAAAAGTGTTGACTGAAATAAAGAGAAAAAAGAGAAAAAATAAAATAAAATTGAAGCGGACCCCAAAAAAGGAACCGGGAGGGGACGCTAAACAGGTTTATTTTTTATTTTGCCTTGCCCTTAGTCTAGTGTACAACCAAAATCACTATGACGACAATGCGATGATAGTGCGATGCAGCGCATTGATCGCGATTGGCACATTTACAACACAAGGTTTATCGCAAATAGAAAAAAAAGCCATTGATTATCCTTATCTGTTGCATTGTGGGATCACAAATGGGGCAACCTGTTGACCTTCGCTGACATCACACAAGCAGTAACTTCCACATACAAATGGTCTGCGACAAGCCTGGGCAATTCATGGGTACCACTGACCAGACCCCCACCCACCCCCCCCCCCCCCCCAAAAAAGAAACCCCTGGCCCTTTTCCACTGCGCCCTCCCTGTCCTTCGCTGGATCAGCAATGCAACGGGTCCTCACGCATCTATAGGTTATTTCTCTTCCTCGAAGCAATGATTTCACTGCATCATCCACTTACTGATCGCCAGTGACGTACCCAGCTTTTGGAAACGGGGGTGGGGGGGGGGGCAGGCAGGCAGGCAGGCAGGCAGGCAGGCAGGCACGACCATAGTTGTACCGACGAAAGGCATGGTACCGACAAATTTTTGTAAAACTTGCACAATATTTTCCCCGTCAGCAGCTGAAATCTTGATGGGTGGGGGGGGGGGGGGGGGGGGGATGGGGTGGGGGAGCGATGAAGTTGCCCGCGTAACCAGTCAAAAAAATTGCATGGTCAAAATCGCACCGACGGAGGGTCATTTTTACCTACAGGGATATTTTGTTGGGGGGGTGGCACCGGCCCCCCTGGGTACGCCACTACTGATCGCACTGAATACCCCCCCCCCCCCCCCCCCCCGGTGACGTACACCCCACACATATCAAAATGAGTAATGCATAAACGTGCGTAATTAAAAAAAATAGGGACATGTAATGATATAGCCAGCTTGCCTGCTATAGCTAGCTGTTATATAATGTTATATAATACAGGACTACTAGCTGGTATTGTATACAAATCTGTTTTTAAAGAGGTCAAACACACACACAGCAGAACTTGAGGTTGCCAGTTTATAAAAATTATACTTATAGCCCAATTGTGTCATCAGTTTGAATTAGAGCTTTATTTATCATTGTCTTAGAAAATAGTTGGGCTACAAATTAACTCTTGTTGGGTGGGTGCATTATGTATATCATGGAAACATGAAATGAAGAACAAATAAGCAAGCAGCCTGCCTTACTTGAAAGAGACAGATATAAAACCATTGGTATTAGAATGTTC
>JAYJML010000528.1:0-27000 GCA_035610835.1 Ophiura sarsii
AACGTACAGCATGTTGACATGTAGGTTGATCAATATATTTCCTGATTCTGCCGATATTTCGTAAATGGAAAGTAACCGTTTTGCTGACATTTGTGATATGTGATGACATGGTCATTTGTGAATCAAAGAAGGCGCCTAAATTCCTTACGGTCTTCACAGGTTGAATGTTTTCATTTCCAATAGAAAGAGTTATATCAGATGGCAGATGGTGTTTGCGATTGTATGTAGATGCGGCAATAAAGAACTCTGTTTTGCTATCATTTATCTTTAATTTGTTTGCAGTCATCCAGTTCTTAATATCAAATATACACTTTTGGAGTCGAGTTATTGCACTGTTAAGGTCACCCGGCACTTTGGGATCAAATGATATGTATAACTGTGTATCATCGGCATACTTATGATGATACTTAACCCGGTAAATAGCTGCAATGCATGTACGTTTGCTGTCGAAAGAAAACGACGGTTTTGCTAGTAAACAAAAATGAATTTAAATGCATGATAATCAACTTGATGATTCAGCCGTGTGCCGTGTTTTAAATGGATGTCATGAATGTTCGCGCCCGCGTGTGCGTAAGTGCCCTACCAATTCGCGTGTTTGTGCAAGCCGCAGCTCGCGCGGTCGTTAAAAAGTGCTCCGTCATTTGGGCTGGAACATTTCCAGTCGTCACAACAGGCCCTCGACAGCTTTTTTGGCGGAACCCATTTCAAAAATAAACCCATTGGTTTTATGTGTGGTGAGAAGTGACGCTCGGAGCCATCAATACTGCGTACTCGTTCACCCATGGGGGCCGACATTTCTGAAATTACCATGCTCAAGTCGACTGCCCTCACACGCAAAATAGAGATCAGCACGGTAATGAGATGCAATTTGGAGTTCAGCATGGTAAATCTGAATCCAAATTGTGTCCGTTTTCATTATCCCGAAATGCTTTGCGTCAATGGAGCAAATAATGCTGCAAATGTGAACTATTGCGCAATCGCGTAAATTAGTTGCAGACGACAATTCAAAATGGCGGTTTTCTTGTACTACGATAGCCACCGTTCGGACTAAAATTGTAGCTTTACAAGTACGTCTTGACATATGACCCTCAGCCAAAATATTTTCCTCAGAGATATAGCTACATTTCTGTGTATGTGACTTTTTTCTATCTTTCAAGATCGCATAGGAAATAGCATTTATACGTCCCGAAAATTGACAAATAATACGATTGTTGTTTTTCGTTCGCACTAATCTCTTACACAGCTGCTAGAGTACCACTATTTAGTGTTTACAAATGTGCATCGTGAACTCCAGTATTTATAGGTGTCAGAGATTGCCTAACGGTGATGCATGCTGGGATTTAATTTTCGGTAATTTTCAGACCAGATTGGCTCGAATAATGGCAAATCCCATAGGGGAACCGGTTTTCGGTGGCCGTTTCCCATCCCGAGTTTATTTATCCCTGGTCACAACAGCAAACGCAGTGGAGCGTATTGTACGACTGGAGGATAAAGTCTAGTTAGATTCCCTAAATTCAAGTGCAATGTGAAAATTTTGTGTCATAAAAATATTGTGCACTTTACTATCCCACAATGCATCAGAATAATGAAAAAAATTGTAAACTCAAAGTTGAGGACAATCAGGGATTGACTCAACAAACTTCGTAGTTAGTTGGACTGAATTTAGGACGAATTTAGATAGATGCCTTGAGTTCTGTATCATCAATTCATCATCATCATGACAAAGATCATCAACATCATCTGTACATTGTTGTAATGCTGTGTTAAGTCTGCGCTCGGCGGCTAGCTGTTTCGTTGACTACTCCCGGTGACTACTTCATGTACTTATTTATACCTCCAAGAATCAAGTTACTTTTTAGTACGAATTACCCTTCTTGGGCTTTGCCTGTGGCCTTGGGCCTATACAAATGAATACTACATGTACTACTACTAGGGCCTACTCTAGTCTCTAGACTCGTATCTGTTACTCGTATCGGACCAGTGACAGTTATCGGACGGACCGGACAGGTAACTATTATTATATTATATTATAACTAACTGAACAATACTATTTGTATGGGTCATTCCACAGTAAACCAACGCCGCGGTTAGGCGGTATCTTTGGAAAATTCATGATTGTTTTGTGGAAACTATAATTTATATTTTGGTAATTGGTATCATTCTTGATCTTGCAAGTTGCTGTTATTTTCCGTTTTCCTATTCACTACACACAGTGCAGTCTTCATTCAGTCAATTTAATAAAGGTAGATGTTCAGGTGCGGAGCCAGAGACGTTAAGTTGTTTTTTGGGTTTTTTTTTTGGGGGGGGGGGGGTGCGGAGGGGCTGAAAAAGATTTCTTTAATTATCTGGTGGTGGACTATCCAAAGGGGTCGTCCGAGTCCAGGGGGTATCTGAGGGGGATGTGGCCCCTCTGTAGTAATTTTTTTTCTTCAATTTTTTCTTCTTCAATTTTCAAACTCATTTGGTGCGATCTGGTGTATTGTTGACCAACATTTTATCGAAAAGCCACCTCTTCATTTCCAATAAATATTTTGTTTTTATCAATGCACGAAAGAAGTTGAGCATAACTGATTCTTGATTTTAAAAGTATACTCTATACATGGTTTAGCTCGAACAGGGGGAGTCTTAGGGGGATGTGCCTTCCTCAGATTTAGATTTGTTTTCAATTTTCGAACCCATTTGGTGCGATTTTGGTGCGTACTTTTGACTAATATTTCAATGAAAAGCAACCCCCCCCCCCCTGTTCTCTTTTTTCTTTCTTTGCTGCCCCGGTTGCCACGCGCCTGTAGGCCTACATATATCACGACATACAACATGTTTTTATTCACTTTTCTCCCTTTCTCTCCCCCCCCCCCCTTCCCCCTTTTTCCTCTCCCCCACTCTTTTCCCTTGTTTTTTTAATATAAAAAAATTATCGGGATCCGCTCCTGGATCCGCGTCTGATGTTCCGATTGCTGGCCCGTTTTTCAACTTGATGTTTTCTATTGTACTTGAAAGATCATCCTTAAAATTGTCACATTCTAAAGTTTGAGTTGCATAAACTCCAATGGTTCTATTTTTAGAAGCACATGGTCACAATATATTTGCCCATTGAGTAGCACACAGACTGTTTGGTTGTTTACCACCTTTGGCAGTAATTCACCACATTTTAGCCTATATTAAATTTCTTAATAGAAAATTTCTTAATAAAAAAAGAAGAAGATTTTACAGAAATAATGTGAAAAATCTGGGGATTCTTATTATCTTAAATAATATCAAAATATCTTGATATGAAAAAAAATCCTAGCCCCAAAAAAGTGATCGGAACAAACATCTTTAACTATGGTATGGACTTGACCCCTTATACCTACAACACAGGGCAAAACTAGTTAGCTGTATACAACACCTAAGAAAATAATTTTTATTTAATTGGAGGATTATAGGTCATGTGTGATTAAATATCCGCTCAATTGCACGATTTGCTGTGCATCGACCCTTACGATACATTGCACGGTAAGACGCTCGGGGGCCGTTTCGCGATTAGGTCTACTTGTAAGCCCACGGCTATTAATAAATCTCTGAATAATATTGTTTCAAATTACAATAATTTGCTTAGATGTTGTATAAAACAAATAATGAATGTTTTTTCATTCGTGCAATGGAAAGAATATTTTCATTTGGTGAAAGATGCAATGTCCCATTCAACTCGGCGGCACCTCATGAAAATATTCTTACCATTGCACTCATAAACATTCATTATTCGTATATATTATATGATATCATCAAAAGTAACCGGCCGATTTAATTCGAACTTGCGGATATTTATAAAATGATCATCTACAATTATTTGTTTTCAAGGCAAAAAATGATAACGTGAAGTTGGTACCACCATAGGAACATATTAAAAGGCTTGTGGAAGCTTTGGGCCTCATTTACTGTGTAAAGTCTATAGAGAAAACATGGCATCAAGTTGAATGGCAGGATTCTTGTAGATAATAACATTCTTCACATTACAAACTTTTTAATTTTCCTGTACGATTCAGGGAAGTTGGTACCATGGCAGTTTTAAAAAGATTAAGAAACTATCTATTCTGTCATCTTTCTCTATTTTCCATGCTCACAAGGAACCCACATGAGACAATTATCCAACGTGCAATCATAATGGTTTACTGCAGGGCAGATCCCTTTTATATGAATATCTATTTTTAATGTTTTAATCATGTCTGTTTTGTTTATCATGTTGTGTTTAATTTGTCCCCATTATCCCTGCGTTCGTCCACCTAAATGGAGAACTGATCTGGGATTTACATGTTTTCCTTTATTGTGTATCAATTCTGTATTTTTATGATGCTAATAAAGTAATGTGATATCAAATTTGCTTCAAATGTTGAGATGTCTGTGCAGTTTAACCAGAGAAGTTTATTGCCATTTTATTGACTACCAATTATTAGGTGCTGTTTGTGGTGGTAACCTGTGACAAAATCAATATCATTTTCCCAATTGAACCACTTAACTCTAAATGTTTTATAATAGGGTTTAAGCAAAGCAAAGGATGTGGACAAATTCCCTGATAACTGCACTTGACACGCTTGTAACTTTAACATGTTTTATCAATTTCTTTGGGTCACTTTAAAAGGAAAGGGGCGCTCAGATAAATTAATAATTTAACAGTGTATATCTACATAGCCTTGAAGGGTATACCG
This sequence comes from Ophiura sarsii, assembly GCA_035610835.1. Taxonomy (NCBI): domain Eukaryota; kingdom Metazoa; phylum Echinodermata; class Ophiuroidea; order Amphilepidida; family Ophiuridae; genus Ophiura; species Ophiura sarsii. Next base: position 4,683 of record JAYJML010000528.1, read on the forward strand.
GGGTATAAATGCTGGTGTTTTTATAGCAGATGAGCAGTGATTAAGAAATGTAAGGGCGAAGTGTTGACTGTGACTGTGAGAAGTGTTATGGTAATACGAATTAAAAAAGTAGCAGTAGGTCTGGCCTACCTAGCAATTGAGAACCAATGGCAAAAACTGGGTTTCATTTTGTGTCCATGTGTGGACTTGACCCATTCGGGTTTTACCTCCCATGGATTCTTACACAGCTTTAACGCATGGCTTAACATGGATTGTGACATAACCCTCTTTTAGATCTAGGGTCCTCAATTTATGGTATAGCCGAGGGGGGGGGGGGGAGGGGGAGGTGCAGGCAGTGCCGTGCTGAAGACCTCCTTTTTCACCCTCTGCTGCTAGCTCTTATGACCCCCTTTTGATCATACATCAGTTCTTAAGACCCCAATTTGATTGAAAATTCAAAAATTGTGAACATTTGCATTCCAAAAGCCCCAATTCTTGAAGAAAAAAATCATAAATTTGCAGCCTTGCTAATCAAAATTAAACAATAGACCAGTTCTCAAGACCTACTATTTGAAAAAATCAGTTCCTAAGACCCTATTTTCTGTCATAAAATCCACTCAGTTCAGTTCTGTACCCCCCCCCCCTTTTTTGAGACCCTGGGAGGCACACCCATACCCCAAAAAGTTGAGTGCCCCCCACCCCAGGGCCAGGTATAGCCTCGGCACGTGGAAGGAAAGCAAAGCAATACATAGGAATATGGCCGACGTCAGTAGCATTACGATTATTATTAGAGAAGCAAGCCCCTTGGATGGGGTGCTTGGGTGCTACAGCACCCCCTAAGATTTCAAGTTTTTTGAAAAAAATAAGCAGTGTCAGTCCAAAAATAAGTTAAGGGGTGCACAGCACCCCCAACAGTGTCAATCCAATAATACTAATAGTTCAAGAGCTAGAGCCTGGAGTGAAGGGAAGGAGTCCAGGTGTTCTCTCTTCATATTCAGAGGTAACACATGATCGTTCCAGGAACTTGAAATAACCCCCTATTTGACGGCGTTTCACGGACAATTTTGATAATGTGACCCCCTTTTCGCACAAAAACGAGGACCTTTTGACTGAAAATAACCCCTTTTTTTCACCATTTCAAGGACACTTTTTATATTATAGTCCACCTATTGCCGCAAAAAACGAGGACACATCTGGTTCAAAATACCCCTTTTTCCTTCTTCGCGGACATAGCCTCTCCAAAAACACCCTTAATTTTGGGAAATCGCGGACATTCACAGACATTTTCCGCGTTTTTTGGAACGATCATGCGTACCCAAAGTCAATGTTGACTGAAACCACCGGGGAAGGAGTACTGGTATAAAACTGGTATTACAATTACAATTACACGGCAGTAACGGCACAATAATTTAATATGACCATGACCAAAGTCAAGTATTTCTCACCTCTGACAGTGAGAGGGTGTATGGTCTTACCGTAAGAAAACAATCCGGGGGGGGGGGGGGGGGGGGGGGGGGGGCACTTAAAGGTCCCAGGAAAAGCAAATATAATTGGTGTGATTTGAGTCAAGTCTACGAGGAGGGACCAGAACGCATTCAATATTATTTGTGCTAGTTGATGATGACATCAATTGGGGAACTATTGATAGCTCAGTGAGTACTATGAAAAGAAAATTCCAGGTGACTGGTCAGGGGTGTACTTTCGCGACATCCTGCGAGAATCTAAATGGATTCTCGCAGAGGAATTTTGCGAGAATCCATGGATTCTCGCAAATGGATTCTCGCAGAATATTTTTGCGAGAATCCTTTTTACTGAATTTAAATTCCGCATTTTAAACATTTATTGTACTATTGTTAAGAACAATCATCATTTTAATTTCAACTTGAACAGTTTAGAGTCAAATACCAGTCATCTAAGGTCCTGTTTTGAACTTGGAAAAATAAAGGAAAAAAAAATTTTTTTTTTTTTTTTTGGCGAGAATCCACCTGGATTCACGCGAAAGTGATTTTACGCGAATCTTCACGCGAATCGATTCGCGGATTCGCGCCGAAAGTACAGCCCTGCTGGTTTGAATCTAGTATAATCAATATACCACAAATGATGTCATTTGTGGTGTGTTCATTTTTCTGGCCCTGTTTATTGCAATGGAATGTCCCACAAAGACTTGGAGCAGGATTATCATCCCTTTTCCTGGTACCTTTAAGACCCCAATGTTATTGAAAATTCAAAAAACGCGAACATTTGGCGTTCCAAAGCCCCAATTCTTCAAAAATGTTGCGTTCTAAAACCCCCAAAAATCAAGAATTTGCGTTCTTGCAAAGCAAAATTGAACTATAGACCAGTTCTCATCTCAAGACCTACTTTTTTGAAAAAATCAGTTCCTAAGACCCTATTTTTCGTCATAAAATCCACTCAGTTCAGTTCTGTACCCCCCCTTTTTGAGACCCTGTGCGGTACACACCTACCCAAAAAAGTTAAGTGCCCCCCCCCCCCCCCCCTCCCCCGGGGCAAACAATTTTCAAAAAGACAACACAAGTTAAAATGTAAAACATTTGATTATGATATTGATATTAAATAAGGACCAAACAGTGATGTTTAAGCTCGCAAAAATCACTCCCATGTTTACTTCAAGGCCACCCCCTAAGATTTTAAGATTTTTGATTAAAAAATACAGTGTCAGTCCAATAATAAGTTAAGTGAGCAGAACATCCCCTAAGATTTTAAGATTTTTGAAAAAATGTACAGTGTGTGTCCAATCATATGTTCCCTTGGGGAAGGGAAGGAGTATGCTTATTATATTGTATTATAAAATGGGTATTGCACTACACAACTATTTAAAATAAAATTTAATATGACCAAGTAAAAATTGAACATGTTACATGTACTGCAAAATCAGTTTCAATTGTTTAATTATTCAAGCATAACAAGATGGCTCTATAATGTTTTCAGGACCATTACAGGCAGTGACGAGGGAGAATAATGTGATAAAACAGATAATTAAAAAAAACACCCAATAACACATGAAGATGCACTGGGACATCATGTACAAGTATAATATTTGTATTTATTTTTATATAGATCAAATAACCATAATGGACATACAAGCAACACAAGATCCTGATTGCCCTGGACAAGAACAGGAACACATGGTGAGTCGTAGTTTGGTAGTAGCCTTAGGAGGCGAACTGATTGTGTGTAGTCCACTTCAATTCTCTGTATTAGGACTGCTCTAAAGCATTTCTTATAGGTCGGCAGTTGCCTTTTATTCCATTTCAAATTTATAATTGTCACAAGTCTCTCACTATTACTTTATGGTTCAGAAGTATGTAGTTGTAAATCGGACGAGTGTATTCACAGATAGTCAAACTATCTGTGGTGTATTGAAAAAGTAAATAAAGCATGTTAAAGGGCACATGAAATGCATACAAGTGGTGTGATTTGAGTCAAGTCTTGTTATTATTCTAGTATTATAAACCTTGGGTAGGTACTTGCTCACAGTAGTGACCAATTGATTGCAGGTAGGTTAGTTTAAATACACAAGCAAAACAAAGTTGGGATTTTTTTTAGTGCGTCTTTTTTCATAACGCGTGTTACCGATATTCAGAGCGGTCTTACATTAACATGAGCTGATATTTCATATTGGTGTTGGCATGAGGATTTAGCCTTAAGTCTTGGGTATTACAATACAAAAGATGTAAACTTCATTCAGACTACTTTTACAGTTATAGAGGGGAGAATAAAGAATGGCGCCCTAAAATGTAACGCGTGTTACCGTGGAATCGCCCCTATATATATCTCCAGAACTTATTAAAGTGTTGATAAACATTTAGGTCATAGGACTAATCTAGTACAGGAAACCCATAGTTGGTGGGTTTTTTTTTTTTTTTTTCCCCTACCAAGATGGGGACAGATAGTGAAATTTGTCTGAATTTTGTAATTCCTTTACCATGGAATTGCCCATATCTGTAAAGTGTTAATAACTTTTTGCTAGCAAATATGGTGAGGGACATTTCCTCTCAAGAATGGACCTCTTTGATTATTGCTTTATCCAAACTATGCACTTGTACATATTGAAGTTTCTTCTTTACCCTGAACAATACCTGCTCAGGTCACAGAAGGGCTTTAACTTAAGTGATTAAGATGTTCTAAACATTTACTATTGATTGAATCTGGTCTATTGAGCTCCCTTAATCATATATTTGTCCCTTCATTCAGGTGAGATTAATACTCGTCCCAGGTGTAAATACCCAATGTTGTGAAATAATAATTATAACTCTAGAAGTTATTTGACATGGTTGTTTTGTATTGAGATATCCGCTGGTGTTTTTATTGAAGGCTTTAGCATGTAGAAAACCATCCATTAGCCTAATTAGTTCCTTTTTTACTGAAAGTAAATTCGTTCTCATGATACCAAGTGCTAGTGCGTTTTTTTCATATAAAAACAATACATTCAAGTACATAATACTAAAAGTAATCAATCACTGGGGACCCATTTTAAACATTTTACAGAATTATTACAATCTGTGCCTAACTCACAAGGCTAACTTAAGCAGAATTGCAATTGTGCATTTATCAACACTTTTAATTGGTCAATGACTTAGATATTATTACAGCATGTGCATAGTGTAATGAAGTCATGATTTATGCAAAAAACTCAATTTTGCTGAAAAATGAGTTAGGCAATTATTGAAGCAGGCTGATGATATGGCAATTCTGCAACGCCTCCTGTAGTATAATAAGTCAATGGGTTTTAATGAAACATTTGGTCAATCAAAACAAAAACGGCTTTTTTGGAAAAATTCTAACTTGTCATATCTCCCAGCCCCCAACTCAACACAAAAGTTTGTAACCATGACTGATTCACCCCTTTTTTTGTGGCAAAAACGAGGACAAAATTGGGGTGAAAAATACCACCTTTTTTGGTTTTCAATGACTATAATTTCAATGACACTTTATACGTACATTAAATAGATGAAAATGAGTTAATTACTCCAAACAGTAACCGGCGTTTATGGCCCTGTGTTATGAAATGGTGTATTTGGGTTATTGCCATGTTCTAATGAAATGAATAAATCCATACGGTACTGTGATTAGCAGAAGTGACTCGATTCATGAGTTGTTTTTTCCTCTTCAAAGAAATGCAATAAATTGGGTAAAATACCCCTTTTTTCGAATTTCGCGGAGACTAATACATGAAATACCCCCAAGTTTCATGATTTCGCGGTTACCACTGACAATCGAAAATATATCCCTTTTTCGTGATTTTTAGAACAGTCATGGTTACCAACTTTTGTGTTGCCTTGGGGGGCTGGGGCATATCTTCTTTTCTTATCAATGTATGCTCTGCTATTTTGAAGCAAATCAGTACCTGGTCAATGTAGCCGAGTTAGCCACCCTATAACACTCTTGAGTACTATGAATTACTACGATGCGGTGTGCTTGAGTCACCCGGCGCGGCAGTTGTTCGATGAAATAATGGCCCCAGGGTATGGCGGAATATACTCCGCCATGTATGGTTTCCCCTGGGCCTAGCAGTAGATCGTCTGCCTCTGAACCCAAATGTCCGGGGTTCGAGCCCTGGGGGCGTGGGGGCACTTTTCCACTCGCTATTTGGCTGCGAAAAATCTTAGATAAAGGTACCTCTGGGGTAAGGGGTATTACAGGGATTCTATTAACTTTGGGATAGGAGAGTCCTATACTGACGTATGTAGCGAAAGTGGTCCCTTAATATTTACATAAATTAGGGTTATTAGTCCAGAATGCGTCTGTGACTGGCGTTTGACGTAATTTTTGGTCAGCATAGCCTGTGGCATTTTTTCATCGCAGTAGATTTACACAGACGACGATGGCCATGCGAAACCTAAATTTTGAATTTGTATTCGAATAACACGTAATTGCGAGTGTTAACCTTATCATTTTGAAAAATTTGTCATTAGGCCAAATTAAATTAATTGTTTGTCTCAAAGCTCCTCTCCTGTTGTAAAACTATTGCGGAATGCGGTTTTTTTTCAAGGATTTTTTTTTTTTTTTTAAATATAAAATATTGAAATCCTTGTAAAAGTGAACTTTTGTATTTAAGATGATCTGATCAATGAAAATCTGAAAAATTGGTGAAATTTTAGATTTTTTTTTTTTTTTTTTGAAAAAAAAGAAAGAAAAAAAAAGAAAAGGTTTTTTCAGATTTTTGTTTTTCTAATGCGCACCAATAAACGAACGCGCGCGGGAGCTTTGAGACAAATAATTTTTTTAATTTGGCCTTATTAGAAGATTTTTTTCCAATGGCTGACCAACTAACTCCATTGTAAATGCTATTTTTAAAATTATTTCCATTGTTAACCAGGCGATGATTGTTAAAAATATTTCAAAGTGGTGCACTCCCGTTGCCATTTTTGGGTCGTCCGAGAGACGCGTGGCCAGCGTCGCGTCGTCTGCTACAATCACCCCCTTATTGGTATAGCACCACCAAGGCTATTGCTGACCAAATTTTAATTTAAAAGTGGGTTCCGATCATGGTAAACTGAGTGGCACACCCCTGGTTAATAGCAATATAATTATGAAATCAGACAATAAACGCCCTGTGAGCCAGGCTATCAGTAAACTTCAACTGGGCCAATGTCCTTGCACCAAGCCACATACACACTTGTCAGCATCTTTTATGTTGGTAGACATTGCATGCACCTGCATGTACTGTAAAAGCTGAAATATTCGCGGTGGTTTTATTTTCGCGCTTTTCGCGCAAAATCTTTTTCCGCGAAAATTATAACACGCGAAAATATTGCTTTACACATTCATGCAATGCTTTCAGACGGTCGCCCGCGAAAAAAACAATTCGCGAAATGTCTTTGATATCAAAATCCGCGAAAATATCTGTACGCGAAAATATTGGCTTTTACAGTATTTGGTCAAGCTTTAGTCAAATTACTGTAAAACCACTTTAATTTCGCTACATGAATACATGATCCATTTCGCCAAATTAATTTGCCGCCAATTATATAATTTGCAACATGGTTATATACAATATAAATCTGGGAGAAACCATACACTAGAAATAGTGCTCAACTATAAAGTTATAGGAACAAATAATAGTTTCAAAATTAGTGGTGAACTTAACACATCATTGGAATTTACAAATTTGTTTGGTCTATAGATGGTTGTAGATTGGCTTAAACTGGATAAGAGATGTGTTCTTCTGTGTCTACACCCACTCACCAGTTCATTTCTATTGTTTAGGGTTGACATAAGGCCAAGTAAAAATAAATGTGCTTCTCATCCCGCCCCTCACCATTTTTTTGAGATTGTCAAATATTATTGTTATTTTCTTATTGCCTCTTTAACTTTATTTATCAATTGTTGTAATGAAAAGAGTTATCAAGAAGTGCTTTGGGTATCATTTATAAACACAGTCCACACAAGATTTACAGGCTAGCAATGAAGAAAAAAACAAAAAATGATGAGGGCCTCCCCGTTTTTATGATTGACGATTAAAGCTTCAACAATGTCAATAGGAACTTATTAGCACAGAAATTATTAACAATTTGTGACAAATAACAAATGATAAGGGTCTCCCTCACCAAAATGTTTGAAAAGGGACGAGAACCCGGGGGGGGGGGGGGGGGGGGGGTACTCATCCAAGACGGTATACGGGGGTGTGCCGCTCTAATGGGTAGCTTTTTGGGCAAAAAATCCCTAAACATGGGGTATGATTTTGTGCTGGAAATCCCTAATAATGGGGTCACTTTTTACAAATGGGTCTATTTTCGCGAAATGTTTGTCTATTTTCGCGAACATTTGCAAAAATTAGGTCTATTTTCGCGAAAATTTGCAAAAAATAGGTCTATTTTCCCGATAATTTGCGAAAAATGGGTCTAAAATGAAGCAAAACCCCTAAAAATGGGTACCGATTTTCCAAAATCACCCCTAAAAATGGGTATGGGTTTTGAATCTCCACTGGCACACCCCGACCAAACCAAATCCGAGTACGAGAAACACATTGTTTTTGTAACTTGGCCTATTAGTATTAGTTTATATAGGAAAATGATACAAATTAGTGAAAACAAATTGCATAAAAAAGATGACTATATAAATTCCAATTCGCTAAATTAATTTGCTATGAAATTTAGTTGTTATACAGTACCCCCTTTGATTGATACACCATGTGGTTGACCACTGCTGGGAGTTTACTAGGTACAATATAGGCACGTTCAGACATGGCTATTTAACTCGAGCTATTAAGGTCGAGTTAGGGCGAGTCGAGGTAAATTTGCGAAAATGGTCGAGTTAGTGCCCGTGTGGACAAATCGAGTCGAGTTAACTTAACCCGACCTTAACTCGACCTTAACTCGACCAATTTACCTCTTTTTGATTCGAGTTAACGTACTGTCTGGACAGCGCCATGCGATAGCTCAAGGTAAATGTGACCTTCGCAAATGTAATTGACCTGCTGCTGAAGACTTCCGGCTCAATATTGTTTATTTGCACGTTTTAAATAGGATTTGGAGTATGGGTAAATCATCACATACAGTAAGAACATCATTTGAAAGACCTAGCATAAGATACGGTGACCACAGTCAAAGTTTGTTAGTACTTGCCCTGTGGAAATCTTTAAATTATCTAGGTATGATCTAATAATGTTGCATTATTCAAAAACCATAAATTTATGGACCTTTTTGGATTTTGTAACCATGTACGTTATGTAACTGAATTTTGTAAACCTTAAGTGGCAATAAAATGGTGTATTATTGCTATAATCACGTAATCTATGCCAGTAACTGTTTACATTGTATTTTTTATCATCAGCCAAAACGTAGAAAAACTCACCATAAAGTTTCAGGCTATAACGTGTTCTGCAAAGGCAAAGCACCCCAAGAAGGTATGTACATAATGTATACAGATTTGATAAGAGGGGTGATTAATAAGTATGCATTATCCTAATGCAGATGAGCTCTAGTTTTTACTGATACTTTGTGTACATAATGTACATGTAGATCAATAATGTTTTATGATTGAAAATTACAAAAATGATCTGATCCCACTGTCCCACCTCCAAAATGTTTTTTACCTGGCAAGCGATTCCAAATTTCCCTCCAAAATGGAATGCATTTCTTAATGAAAGAGTAACATTTCCCTCCAAATGCCAAAATTTCCCTTCAAATGCTCAAATTTCCCGGCAAGGAGCTTTCCGTATTGCCTGCTTTCTCAGCCTGTGACTAAGGCTACCCTTTAGGGTTGAGCACTCTTCCATTTTTGTTTATTAAAGGCTACCCTTTAGGGTTGAGCACTCTTCCATTGGATGATTTTACACTTGTTATAATTTGATTACCGTATATAATGCACTTATCAACTGATGTCCCGGCCCCTGGGTACCCGGGGATGGCCGGGTCTTGCATGTAAAATGTAACTTTCAAAATGACATTCCCCGGCCAAATCTCGGTCAAGTCCCGGCAGCGCCGGGCACAAATTGTGTGTAAACCCCTGCACAAGTCCCGGCACTGCCGGGCACAAATTTTGTGTAAACCCCCGTACAAGTCCCGGCCCCAGCCTGCCGGGAATTGCGATGCTAAAATGCAAAAATTGAATAGGAAAGAAACACATAAAATATGGTCAAAGACATCTTATTATTAGCATACAAAGTCAAAATAGTGGAAAACCCGGAAGTGCAATGAGACGTCCAATTTATATTTCAAAAGACCAAAAGGAAATGAAAAACACTCGGAACACTTTCAAATAGATCCACATTGATCATTTTATTACATTAGTTTACATTAATTTTGTAAATTTCGACAAACTAGTCCTCACGATAAAATCCTCACGATAAAAACAAAAATACTAAAAATGACGAGTTCATGATATCACTCTGATCAACCCAGCCCTCTTCCCCCTACCCTCCAAAAAAAATCATCAGATTCACATTGAACTCGGAGACCATATATTTGAAGCTCAGATTCGCGGAAATCCGTCTCATGCCTGCACGGTCGACCATGTCATTTTCTGAGTGTATATCGATGGTACTATCGGACGATCATGACAGCGATATGATACTCTTGAAGCATTGGAAGCGGCGGGTCCCGGTCAACTTCATAACAAAGCCCAGCCAATAGGGGTAAAAAGCCCGACACCAATATCCCGGCTATTTTGATTGGTTTGCAATCCTCTAAACAAATCCCGGCGCAAACAACCTACAAAATCCGGCCACACCCGACACCAATATCCCGGCTATTTTGATTGGTGTTGCAATCCTCGAACAAATCCCGGCACAAACAACCTACAAAACCCAGCCACCCGGGCACTAAAAATCAGTAAAATCTCGGCTAAGTGTGTTACAAGACCCGGCCATCCCCGGGTACCCAGGGGCCGGGACATCAGTTGATCAGTGCATAACACTATGAACATATCCAGAGATATTTGAACAATTAACAAATTGTGATTGAAAACAATTTCCAAACGTTTGTTGAGCAGTTTATGATCCCTCCCCTCAGGGAGTTAAGATACAAAACATTCCACAGTGATTTTTCTTGAATTTCATGCTTGATGATGTAATTGCCATCCATTAGGCTGAGTTCACATAGAAGTATACGGTATTCGCTATACGCTATTCGGTATTCGCTATACGCTATATGGGCATGGCGAGTCACATAGGGTAGCACGCGAGCCCTACTCGGTCTATTAAATTGCAATAAAATGAGTACAAATGAGTCTTATTTTTTTAACTTACCCTATTCTACGCAATAAATTGTTTATAAACCGTGATAGGGGAAATTCAGAACGCCTGTACACACGAATTGCAGTTGCTTCATCCAGGCCGGTATACGCTGCACGAAAATCGAACACGCACGATTCCCACTATACTATACTATACTACACTATACGCAGGTATACGGCCTTTTCGAATAGTGCCCTCTTATGTGACCCGGTAGTATGACATTACACTTGTTTGATTTAAGCTATCCGCGTGCCCTGCAAGACACCGTATACCCGAATAGTATACTCCTATGTGAACCCAGCCTTAGGGCCTGGTAATACTATAGGCAGCAAATTTGTTTGCATTCATCGTCTTTTTGATTAATTACATATAATTAAACCACTCCCACTGCATAAGAATCCCCGATAATGTATGTAAGGTTAGCTGAAGGCTCACGCTCTAGATGATTTTAACAATACATAGTGCGATATTATAACTTATGTCAATTATCAGTAAACTAAAGGGTAACACTATTGGACAAATTTGCAATTGAAAACGCGGTGCACTGATGCCAGAAATCCCCACACCATTTTGGCGCCACTAAGAGCGGTCATACCAGGCGAATTGACTAAAATGTTGAGTTCTTGTTGTTTGTCTTGTGTGGAAGCCCTTTTTCTTTTGGGTGGCAACATAAAAAAATGTTCTTTTATAAAGTTTTAATTCAGGATAAGTTCTTATATAAAAATATAAAATTTGCATTTTTTTTTTCTCTTGAGAATTGGACCGCCCATAGCTGGCACCGTTCCGATGGCCCTGGTATGTACATTTTGCGTTCAAAAGGCAAAATAAATTAAATTGCCCACCCAGTAAATATTTAATTGCTGATTTTGAGAGAATCATATTGGTTCTTTTAACTCACAAATTCATGTAAGTGTGTCATCTCATTTTTAATCATTGCATAGGTGTGACTGCTAAAGAACACTTCCAGTCAAATGGATTAGATTGGAAAAAACTATCTGTGGATGAACAATTGGACTACAAAAATAAGGCAGAAGAAATAAACAAAACACGGAAACAAGATGCAAATTTGCAATGGGAGCATGCAATGGAGGATGTGTTGACAGATGTGAGTAATGATTTAGCTATTGAATGTATGCACAAGGACTATTTTACTACAATGTAATGTACGGTTCTTAAAATTGAACCATTTTAATCGGTAAGATTGCTAACAATGAACCTGGTCATCAGTTTGATCCAAAATTCTAAATGCACACTTGTGTGTACGGTACAGCCTATAAGCCAAGCATCAACCTTTTCTACCCACCGGGCCTTATTGTGACTTTGAGATCCATTCATGGGCCGCAGTGATTGTCAAACATTCCAAAACACGTCTGTATGAAGAAAAATCCTCAGTCCATTGCTCATTGAATACCCGCTTCTCTTTGTGTAATTTCGCCATTTTAACCAGGGATTTTAACACAAAATCACGCCTTGAGTTTTACTAAATGTAGCGCATCACCCTACTAATTATAAATAGTGGTGTGCTCCCTTATAATTAGTAGGGTGATTTACTTTCTTTCTTTGCTTATTAATGCGTACAAGATTCAACAAGCCCGGTCAAATCAAGACCTTATATGAGTTCAGGCCGGCGGTTTAAAAAAAATTGCTTATTCATAAATTTGCCTGTTTTTGATCATGTAAAGAACTTTTATAGAATAGCCAATGATTCCAAAATATGTGCTAATATAGTCATTTCTTCGTGCCAGAATATGATGGCCCTTGCTCGTTGCAAAAACAAAAAATTGCTGTTTTTTACGGTCAGGAGGAGTCGTGATAACACTAAAACTAAAAATTGAACATGTGTTTTTATATTAAAGCTTGTACAAGAAATCCATCTTTGATATTCATTTTTGAGATACATATTTAATTTAGTTGTATTAGTTTATTATAGTTAGTACATGATGTAAATTAATAAATAGTAACAAATTAAAGTGTGATACATTGAATATTTCTACTACCGATAAGTAAATAGGGGTCAGTCAGGAGTGTAACACTATGTAGAAATGTACATTTTGGATGGCCCACTGCTGTGCCAAAAACCTGTAATATAAAGTATAAACTTGAAACTGTCTATGTATACCTTTGATATTGCCATACAGGGTTGCACAAAGTTGTTTCTTCCCCAGGAGCAAGGTTTTGAGCTTAAAATTTCCCCACCTACACTTACAGGTTTGATAAAAATTCAGTTTACAATATGTTAGCTAAAGTGTTCTTTCGATGTACCAGTACCATAATAATAATTTAACATTTGTGAAGAATTTGTTAAGGGGGCATGAGCAAAAATGATGTGCGCAAAGCGCGATTTTTTTTGTGGCATTTTACGCCAATATTGTCAAATTTTGTCTAATTTAACTTCATTTTAGTACGAAAATGTGTGCGAAGCGGGAAAAAAAATGCCTCTTTATATTAACTACATTGTGTAAATTGATTGGTGGGGCACAAAAATATTTTTTGGGAAATGCCCCCCTTGACCCCATGTAGCTTCGTCACTGGGGAGAAGCAATAAACACGTTAGTAATACATGTGCAACCACAGCTCATAACCCAAAGTTGCATTTTTTTCTCTTCATCTTCTTTCACCCTTTTCCCCAATACTTTTTATTTTTGCACTTGGCATTATTTCCCCAATTCTGCTCATTATTTCTCGGGAGCGGTGCTCCCTGTTCCCGCACTTTGTGCAACCCTGTTGCCATATTATGATGCTTAAAACTGTTAAAATTAAACCTATTAGAGTGTTTCTTCAGTAATGAGACCCCCTAGGGTCAATTTATGTATGTGGCCATAAAACTTGTTTTAAATTGATTTTCTAGTTCATATTTGGCCAGCACTATTGTTTAGTAGCAAAGAGATAGCGAGCAAAATTTCAGAATCCTACCTTAATGTTTCATTTTTTTTGTACACAAACCCTATGGGAAATTGTGTGTCAATGTTACAACCGTTAATATAATGTTTGACCGTTATGTGCGTCAAAAATATTCAAACGGCTGAATATTTAAAAGTTGACCATGTATAAGGTTTGGGCTTATTTCCTTAGTTGAAAGACATCAATTACTTGAAACAAAAACAATTCAGGAACTTTTGTTTCACACCAGAGGCTGAAAATCGTCCGAATTAGAGTGGTTTCTAACGGTTGTAACATTGACGCACTGTTACGACCGTTGCGTCAAACATTAAAAATGACCTAGTTGATGACCTCCTGAAGCACATATTAATCGCAAAGTGGGCTTTCCTTTATTTATGCAATTCATCACATTGAGGCTACCTGAATATTGTAAATTGAATTTGAAATGTTGTCAGGTCTTTGAGTTCCATGACATTTTCTGACTTTTTTTTGATAACGGTCGTAACAGTGCGTCAATGTTGACCCCCGATGACCCCGAAAAAATAATCAACAAAAAGAACACCCCATCCCTCTTCCGTCCACCAAATCCCATCAAGATAGGCCTTACTGATCTATTTGACCCCATATTTGACCCCGATGACCCTGAAAAATTAATCAACAAAAAGAACACACCATCCCTTTTCCGTCCACCAAATCCCATCAAGATAGGCCTTACTGATCTATTTGACCCCATATTTGACCCCCGATGACCCCGAAAAATTAATCAACAAAAAGAACACACCACCCCCTTCCCTCCACCAAATCCCATCAAGATAGGCCTTACTGATCTATTTGACCCCATATTTGACCCCCGATGACCCCGAAAAATTAATCAACAAAAAGAACACACCACCCCCCTTCCCTCCACCAAATCCCATCAAGATAGGCCTTACTGATCTATTTGACCCCATATTTGACCCCTAATGACCCCGAAAAAATAATCAACAAAAAGAACACACCATCCCTCTTCCGTCCACCAAATCCCATCAAGATAGGCCTTACTGATCTATTTGACCCCATATTTGACCCCCGATGACCCCGAAAAATTAATCAACAAAAAGAACACCCCCCTTCCCTCCACCAAATCCCATCAAGATAGGCCTTACTGATCTATTTGACCCCATATTTGACCCCTGATGACCCCGAAAAATTAAGAACAAAAAGAACACACCATCCCCCTTCCCTCCACTAAATCCAATCAAGATAGGCCTTATGGATCTTATTTGACCCCCGATGACCTTGAATGACCTCTGATGACAGTGAAAATTTATTCAGCAAAAAGAACACACCACTCCCCTTCCCTCCACCAAATCTCATCAATATAGGCCTTACTGATCTATTTGACCCCATATTTGACCCCGATGACCTCTGGTGACCTTGAAAATTTAATCAGCAAAAAGAACACACCACCCCCTTCCCTCCACCAAATCCCATCAAGATAGGCCTTACTGATCTATTTGACCCCATATTTGACCCCCGATGACCTTGAATGACCTCCGATGACCTTGAAAATTTAATCAGCAAAAAGAACACACCACCCCCTTCCCTCCACTAAATCCCATCAAGGTCATCGGGGGTCAAATAGATCAGTAAGGCCTATCTTGATGGGATTTGGTGGAGGGAAGGGGGGTGGAGTGTTCTTTTGGTTGATTAATTTTTCGGGGTCATCTGGGGTCAAATATGGGGTCAAATAGATCAGTAAGGCCTATCTTGATGGGATTTGGTGGAGGGAAGGGGGATGGTGTGTTCTTTTTGTTGATTAATTTTTCGGGGTCATCGGGGTCAAATATGGGGTCAAATAGATCAGTAAGGCCTATCTTGATTGGATTTGGTGGAGGAAAGGGGGGTGGTGTATTCTTTTTGCTGATTAAATTTTCAAGGTCATCGGAGGTCATTCAAGGTCATCTGGGGTCAAATAAGATCCGTAAGGCCTATCTTGATGGGATTTGGTGGACGGAAGAGGGATGGTGTGTTCTTTTTGTTGATTAATTTTTCGAGGTCATCAGAGGTCATCTGGGGTCAAATAAGATCCGTAAGGCCTATCTTGATGTGATTTGGTGGAGGGAAGGGGGTTGGTGTGTTCTTTTTGCTGATTAAATTTTCAAGGTCATCTGGGGTCTAATAAGATCTGTAAGGCCTATCTTGATGTGATTTGGTGTAGGGAAGGGGTGGTGTGTTCTTTTTGGTGATTAAATTTTTCAAGGTATTACATCCCTTGCATTAACTACAATGCATACCTCTGTGACAGTGCTACATTGTATCATATGTTTCATCATCATTTCTTTCAAGTCACTTTTGATGAACAGGCGAGACGCGCCGTTCGAGAACCGCCTTGTTTTGCTATAAGCCGCCGCATAACAACGTAGTGATATGCCTACCTAAATTCGGTCTCCGGTCTGGATATCACCGCGTGTGTAAATCGGTCTGTGAAATTAAAATTGACCTCAAATCACCTAGTTTAAATGTCAGAACATCAACTACACATTTCAAACACAACATATTAGTGAAAAATTATATCATAAACCGTCAAAAAATAACTCTCTTTCCCGCCAAATAGGAACTATTGTCGTACTCGACTTTGATTGATCGCGACGATAGCGTGTCGCGATACCTATTTAGGTATGTGCTCCCTTATAGAGCACAAATTTGCTCAAAATCATTCAAAATTGATATCAACTTTTTCAGCGTGAAATTTTGAACAAACTAGCCAAATAAAATTACAATTGAACAATCCGTTTTTGAAATATGATCTGATCACGGAGGCCGCATCTTCCGTAAAATCACTATTATTTTCCGTTTTTTGACTCTAGACGCGGCACGCTTTGATTTGTTAGGCCTACACTCACGAAATTCAAACTTTTTGACTCAAATCCAACTGATTTTGATTTCGATCAGTCTCTGATTATGTCGACCTAACCCACCTATAACACATCAACTGAAGTAACGCCGTGTTTTTGTTTAAAAAAGAGCAACCACACCCCCCCCCCTGTTTTTTAAACCGGACAAAGTTGGCCTATGCCATAAATGCACTGCCCAGTAGATATCAAAACGCATAGATTTGGGTGAAACCCGACTTTTATTTATTGCATTGTGTAATACACCTACACTGGATCGGAGCACGCGGGAGATCGGGCACCTGGCGCTATAAGGGAGCACAGCACCAAGACGCTCTCCATAGACTTTACTGTTAAAAAAGGCTTACTTAAATGGCTCTAGTTTCTAAATTATCCATAAAATTTCAATGAAATTTTGATATGTTTTACTCACAAGGGTAATCTACAACATATCTCAATATGAAGCAAACTTTCTTGTGCACTTTTTTTGCTATAAGCCGCCGCATAACAACGTAGTGATATGCCTACCTAAATTCGGTCTCCGGTCTGGATATCACCGCGTGTGTAAATCGGTCCGTGAAATTAAAATTGACCTCAAATCACCTAGTTTAAATGTCAGAACATCAACTACACATTTCAAACACAACATATTAGTGAAAAATTATATCATAAACCGTCAAAAAATAACTCTCTTTCCCGCCAAATAGGAACTATTGTCGTACTCGACTTTGATTGATCGCGACGATAGCGTGTCGCGATACCTATTTAGGTATGTGCTCCCTTAAGCGTTTATTAAGCATGCAGTCGAGACTAATTTTCTGCTGATTGCATGGGTTTTGCAAATATGTGTTATCGGGTTAATGAAGCAGGCTTACGTGGGGAACAACTACGAAAACAACAAATCAACAAGTTTGCAAAATGTCGGAACAGCAGCAGACTCCCGGGAGATTCGCTTCTCTAAGAGATGATGATAATTTTAACGAACTTTTGCAGAACAAAGATTCTGCAAATACAATTAAATCAACACGCAACGCAACTATGGGTAAAGGCATGATATAAATAATAATAATAATATTGGATGTCTTATTTTCGGGTGATACAAGAACATATTGCACTGGCTATAAAAAATATTGCACTCGTCTCCGACTCATGCAATATTTTCTTGTATCACCCTCAAAGCCATCCAATATTATATATTCACTCTACATGCTCTACACAGTACCATTTGTGTTGATATAGCTTGAATTGTTACTTTATTGTTAAATTGTCTATTTATTTTATTTTTTCATTTTATCAAGTGTTAACACCATATTGTTATAATTACTGATGTCTTTAATTTGTATTCTTTTATTTTGTTTCAGATTAACATTGTGAGCTCCATTAAGAAGACACCTATGTATCTCGTATATCTACACCCAGATACAGGTGAAGCAGTTGTTTATGGCGACAGTACGGGGAAAAGTTTTACAACCAAAAACTATACGGGTTCAATTGAAGCTTTCAAAATGTATGCCCATACAGGTATGTACAAAAGGCAGTGACAAAATAATAAGTAAATAGAATTGATGGGTCAGTCACTAATACCACATTTCACTGACATCATATTGTAGCAATTTCTGCAGTTTGCTATACCTATTTTAATTATCCCTGTGATATTATGTTACCATTCCTAGTAATTCATACAGTAACAGCATTACCAACTTCTACTTTTTAAATGAAGTAACTGCAGGCTGTCGAGGCATTGTAATTATCCCCATAATTATCCCTGTAGTGGGACAATATCGCCATTATCCATTTTATATAATTGACTCCTGCATACTGTAGGCCTAGTAATAATTCCTGCAGCAATGGCATTTTCAGCATTAGACCGCAATTTGTGCTGATTCCAAAGCTGGCCAGTGTACATGTACAAAGTGAATCTATATGGAAAGTTGTCAAATTAAGGGGCATTACCCGATTTAAAAAAATGAAATTCACATTTAAGACATTTTCATGGAATTCTTTCAATTGCTCATATTTTTTTCTCATTATTTGTCCCAGATATGATGCCCTGTAGTGTTGAAAGCAGATCTTAAGGGAAGTGTCAACCCTAAATATATGACATTTATCAAGCATTGTAACTGTTAAACTAATATGTAATGTACATAAAAGTTTACAATTTTTCAAATGAAATGAGTCGGAGAATCCATTTTTGGTATTAAATTTCCCCCAAAATAGTGATTTCTACATTTTTGCCCAAAAATCACTTTTTTGGCGCCAACATTTTTCAGACAACCTAACAAAATCAGTTTTTGATTAAAAATGTTAAAACTTCACCAAAATCATCTAAAGCAAGCATGTGCAACCTTTTCTACCACCCGGGCCTCATCGTGATTTTGAGATCTATTCACGGGCTGCGGTGATTGTCAAACATTCCAAAACACGTCCGGAGAAGGGGTAAGGCCGGCCGGGGGGGGGGGGGGGGGGAAGCTTTTCCCCCTCTTTTTACTGGCTGTTACTGCTGCAAGCGCCATTTTAACCTTGGATTTTAACACACAATCATGCCTCGAGTTTGATTTACTATATGCAACGTGTCACCCTACTAATTTTAAGGGAGCACACCACTAAATTAATCCGCCATTTGTGTAACTTAGGGAGTTCCGGTTAAAACGGGCCGCATAAATGGGAATTTTGAGATTGCTTCGTGGGCCGCAGATTAGAGACCAGCGGGTCTCATGCGGGCCGCGGGCCGCAGGTTGCACACGCTTGATCTAAAGTCGATTATCTAGGAAGCACTTTTTTTGGGGTTTAAAAGATTTTAGCTTTGAAAATATTGACCAAAAAGTGCCAAAAATGTGATTTTCTAAATAATTGACTTTTATAGATGATTTTAGTGAAGTTTTGAAATTTTTAATCAAAAACTGATTTTGTTGGGTTGTTCGAAAAATGTTGGCGCCAAAAAGTGATTTTTGGGCAAAAATGTAGAAATCACTATTTTTGGGAAATTTAATACCAAAAATGGATTCTCCGACTCATTTCATTTGAAAAATTGTATACTTTTATGTACATTACAATAAATTATTAGCTGATAAGTTACAGTGCTTGATAAATTTCATATATTTAGGGTTGACACTGCCCTTAAGGAGCTGTGCACCTTCAGGTACAGCCTCCGTAAAACTGCCCTCACTTCTTCATTATTCATTTAATCTATATAAAAGTATACATTTTTTTGCAGAAAAGGGTTCAATGAATCCAACCATGATCATGAAATTGACTATATTTTGACCCACTTAGGTTTGGAAAAGATAACTCAAAATATATTTTGATATATTTTGTCATTATTATTATTATTATTATTAAAAGGCTTTTATATAGCGCCTTTTCCGTAGATCAAAGCGCATTACAAATATGTGTATTATAATATTATACAGGCATAAAAATATCATTAATAAAAATACACAGTAAATCACATCAAGAATAATTTAGAAACAACATGCAATGCAAACATAACACATTAAAAACTCGCAAATATAATTTAAAACCGTCAATAAAAAACCTAATCTTTTGGAAAGAGATGGGTTTTTAGTTGCTTTTTGAAAACTTTAACATTGGGAGCCTGGCGGACCTGAATAGGGAGGACATTCCACAACTTGGGGCCAATGACAGAAAAGGCACAATCAGCGACAATTCTCTTAGTAATGGGAACGTCAAGGCGCGTGGTATCGCGAGCTGATCTAAGGCCCATCCGTCCAGGCTCGTGAATGTGGAGAAGAATCTTGTAAACAGTGGGTCAAAAAACGTGTTTTTTATAATTTTCTCCAAAATGGTCAATTTCATGATCATGGTTGGATTCATTGAACCCTTTCCTGCAAAAAATGTATACTTTTATCTAGATTAAATGAATAATGAAGAAGTTACGGCAGTTTTTACGGAGGCTATACCGAAGGTGCACACCCCCCCTCCCTTAAGTAGTTTTGTCTCACATTGAAGGGGCACTACCCAATGTTATGGTCCGTAAACATGAAATATGGTCACAAAGTTTAAGGAATGTGCCTTTAATTGTTGATTTTGTTCTTTGATTGAATGATATACCACAAAATCTTAAACATATTTCTAGACTGAAACTTAATGCCGATTCCAAATGTAATCATTTCATAAACCATTGTAAACAGACGGGAAAACGGTCATTTAAAGGTTAGGTTCAATACATGATTGATGCTTTTTAAATTGAAATTCACTCTGAGACATTTTCATATAATTCTTTCAATCTGTCAATGTTTTTCTCATTATTTGTCCCAAATTTGATGATCTGTAGTGTTACCTACGGAGTGAGTGATAACATATGGTCTTCACCCAAAATATTTTCATCAGGGATATACATGTAGGGCTACATTTCTGTATATGCGCCCGTTTGTTACGTCTGTCACATTTTGTGGTGTATTTCAGGCCCGGTTCCTAAATAAAATATTCTTGGAGCCTCAACTACCTGCTTCCAATTTTAAAGGAATTGTCAACAAATTTGTCTGATTTTCATCAGTAAAAAACATTGCGAATGGAGTCAGAAACACTGTAAATAGCATAAACGATGTCAAACCATGGAATTCTATTTACAAACCAAAAAACACTCAGAAAATAATTTCTCGGAGTTTACACTGACAGTTTATTGTAACCCATTTAAACCATGATATAAGTAATTATGAAGCATTTATTGCTCTGTATAAACTTGACAATATATATGTTTTAATGATTTTTTTCTAACGATCTTTACAGATCAGTGACCGCACTACTGTGCATTAGACTTTTGTAGTCTGTAGTAGACAAGGGGCAGTCTCTACGTTATTTCCATTGGTCAAGGGGCAGTCCTTAGGAGGTTCTATTAGAACCAAATTTATATATAGTAGGCCAGTGGCAACCTACGTGTTCAGTGGAAGCGGCAATCCATCTGAACGGCTCTTTTCAGAGCCACCAATTCTTTCACAAGTAGGAAAGGGCACCTACTCTCAAATCATCGGGCAAGGGGCAGCCCAAATGATGATAACAAGAGAAGTGGCAATCTCTATGTTTTGTTCAATATTATAATAATTTGGTCCTGAAGAAGTCAGAGCTAATCCTGACGAAAGCTTGACAGATTAAAACTCGTCCGACGGCGAACCCGTTAAAACTTTTAACTTATATATGTTTTAGTTGTATGGTTATAAATGTAATTCTAGGAAAAGTCACAGATACATTTGTAGAGGGTGTTCCTTGGAAAATCGCATAATATGCCTTTAATGTTATGTTAAGGGATTACCATCTTGTTTAGTTTAAAAGTTATACAAATAATTCTATGTTTTAATTACATGTCATCTTTATTTTCTCCTTTGTGACATGTTGTCTGATATAACCAGCAGCCAGCCACAAAAAGACAAGTGTGTCTTCTAAAAGCAAAGAACAACAAATGGTAAAGGACATCAGGATCATTTTCAATGATTTATACAGTGAGTAATAGATTACTTCAAGCTTAATTGTTATTTTGTGTGCATTCATTTGAACAAGTAGGAGTGAAAGTTGTCTCACATGTGGTGATCATGATTAAAACCATCTCGAGCTTCACAAACTGTTCAATGCTGATAAAATCCCTTCCACTCATCCACCAGTTGCCTGTAGATAAAATGAATTAAACGATTAGTGGAACTGTCGGTGAATCTTGCCGTTTGATGGCATGTAATGTTTAATAAGTAAGATTGAAATCATGGAATCAAAATATTTGAAATATTGGCGAGACACCCAAAACATGCATAAGATTGCAAAATGAGTCTCTCATTAAAATTTGAAAATTTGAGTAAATTTGTGACGTAATTGGAATTTAATGCTTCCTCTCTAGTTTCATGGAAGATAGCATAATCAATTTACATTACCTCTGCTATAA
>JAYJML010000303.1:0-48662 GCA_035610835.1 Ophiura sarsii
CCACCGCGTTGAAACTGTTTTGGAAGGCACTGCATGCAATATCTCATATTAAGAAGATAAATTTCTCAACAACTTTTATAATTTAATATTTTTAGGTAGGATATATATTTTTAGAGTTAAAAGCCCATCTGTATAGTTACTTTTTTGATGACTGTACAGGGTGTCACATAATGATTTATACCATGTTTGATATAATATTGAAAATATAAAACTACAATCACAACGTTATACATGCAATATAAAGTGGAATATGTTTCCTATTACTCTTAATATCATTAAGTCAGTATATCTATTAACTATGTGGTGGAAAAGATGCACCAAATTACTTACAAATCATTTAACTTGAGATTTGTGCTGGATGCTGTCAATGATTTTATGCATTTATGCATTTCAACTGAGGTAATTTTGGGATTTTGGTAAAGTAAAACTTGGAATCTATCATTTGTACAACAGAGCTGTTCATTTCTGTCAGAAACATGTCAAATAAGTAATATCATGAAATGTGCATCTCTTGTCCCATTTTAGCGATACGGCACACTTGTTTTGTGCTTTTAGATGTTGCGGGTCAGGCTTCGGCCGTGATCCAAACAGAGCGTCACTGCGTCGATTTATGAATTTTATAATCACCTCATGTAGCTAGTCAATTAGAGAGCAGATGAAAAGAGGTGGTAAAACAAGATGGTCTGAAATGCACACTGCAAGATTTCCAATTGACAGATTTTACACAATAAGAAGTTAACAAATGTTGATGTACAAATAGAGAGGACCTTTACGCAGGCGAAACAATAACTGACCGTAATATCCAAATTAATTTTTTTTTAAAAAAATTTAAAAAAATCTTAAGAAACAGGGTTTAGAATCATAAGCTTTGTGACCAAGGACAGTGGTATCCATAGTGTGATAAACCCACAGAATTATAAAGCGCCCGGCTACTTCGCGTACCACTGCATATTTTTCGTGAACGTCACTCTGAAAACACCATATTTGAACCAGGGTAAATACCGCGCTACACCGGTGGCGAGCAGTGGTCCGATGCCGTTTTAATCAAAAGTTTAATTTCAATTACCGCCACTGTATAAATTCATCATCAGCATTTGGCAATAAAACCTTGGTTTTATTTTCTCCATGAAAGTCTGCAAATACTCAGCGTGATTAATAGAAAACTGTTCCTGTTTTGTTTCTGTAGTGAGTGATAGAAACAATCTGCTGCTTCTTTGATTAATCGTAACAATAAACTGTGTTCATGTGTGTTTACATTCACCTACCAACGATAGGAATGATATTTCTAAAACTCCAAGCACTGTGATAGTGATTGTGATCCCCAACGAACATTCCAATATCCGACAAGCAATGGACATGTTGATAAAACTATTCTGCTTAACCCATAAGGGGAGGTGTGATACCCTCTATAATCATGGACGACAGTCGGAGATTATGATGGAACACAGGCTGTCTTTAGGAGTTACAATGGCGTTTGACATAACGATTCGCATGTGTTTAAACGAACATTAAAACTGCGCAAAAGCATGCTAAAGCTGAGCAACTGATCAGTATAATTATGGCCATTGGTTACTTAAGTCGTAAGAATGTCATGATGATTTTTATGTAAAGTAGTAATAAATGGATTAATCTTTGGCTTGATCTGAAAGTTAACGGATTGTGTGGGTGTTGAATTCTGCATGTTTGGATGATGTACGAACCGGAGGTTATTTCTACCTTCAGATCGATTTATGTCCGTAACAATAGCTAAATAAATAGACCTTTTTCCTGGCATAAATCATTATGAGACACCTTGTACATAAATGTTCAGATCAAACTTCATACAGTAATACAGTGTGATTCAAAAAGAAGTTATACAGGAATGAATGTTTGCAAAAAATAAACAAATTTAACAAACCAATGAGCTACAAATTTTAAGAGGACATTCTTCCGTTCGTTTGAAAAAAAGAATCACTGAAATAGATCCTTGCTATCCCGAGTTATGTCTGTTTTAATAAAATAAATGAACCCTTTTGGTAACTGTCCATGAAATGCTAAATCCTTTTGAATTATCTATCTAAGCATTGCAAGGTGAGGAGCAACGAGTGCAGACTCATTCAAATTCGAAATGTATTTACCTGAGATATTCAAACAATGAAGCACATATTTCAAGCAGATACTATTTTACTCATCTTAGAAAATCACTGGAATTGACCCTTGCTATCAAGATCCATGCCTGTTTTATTAAAAGATAATGTTTTGGCAACTATCCAGGAATGGCAACTGCTTGGAAATTATCCGTTTAACTGAGGGGCTTGTAAATAGTACAAACTCATTCAAATTCAAAAGATATTTAATACAAGGGACATTCAAACACAGAAATGAATTAAAGTATGGATAAAATCAATAGTTGGTAATTGAATGAGTTGTGCCTTTTTTGAAAACCCAATTTCCTGAGCTATCAATAGAATTCTTAACAAAAAAGCAATAGAATATCAAAATCTTTATTTTCATTTCAGAGAGAAATTTATTTACACCTGGATTTAAATTTAAATGTATTCCTCCCAAAATGCACGCAAAATCAAACAAAATCTTAATGTTTCAATGTTAGAATCAATTTTTAGAGATAGATAATGGATTTATGCATAACATTTGACTGTGTGTTTGAAACTCCTGGTTTAAATCTCATTTGAATATTAATGGCTTTTGGAGAATATGTATGAGGGATTGAGGGGGTATCAAAAAGGTTTTGAATTCATCCAGAAGTGAAGGAGTCAGAAACCTTTTTTTTGATATGTGACCCTTCAGACATCTTTAAAAAGTTACTGTGCAAAGTCACACATTTCCCCCACTATTTATTACCTGTCCACAGACCGCCATTGTAGAGATAGATCCTCAGATTGACCGCCATTGATTGATCCTCAGATTGCGTTATTCCCAAAACAGCAATAAATAGTTTAAAGTGTTGACAGAAAGGGGTTAAAGGTCATTAAAACAAGCTTGGTGACAATAATATTATAGGTAACATGGGGTGTACACAGATTGACCTCTGATGACCCCTACATGACCTTTGACCCCTTTCTGTCGACCATTTATTGCTGTTTTGCGAATAACGCAATCTGAAGTTCAATCAATGGCAGTCAATCTAAGGAGCTCTACAATGGCGGTCTGTGGACAGGTAATAAAAAGTGGGAGAAATGTGTGACTTTGCACAGGGACTTTTTAAAGATGTCTTGAAGGGTCACATATCAAAAAAGTGTCTGGCTTCTTCACTTCTGGGTGATTTCGAAAACTTTTTGATACCCCTCGACCTCTTTGCTCTTCACTTGGAGATTGATAATTTCAAAGGATTTAGCATTAGCTACTAAAATGGGTTCTTTTTTTATTGAAACAGGCCTAATTCTTGATAGCAAGGGTCGATTTCAAAGATTCTCTCTTTAATAGAGCGGAAGAATATGCTCTTTGAAATGTGCTTCATTTTTTGTGTTAAATTGGTTTAGTCTATTTTTAAACAAATATCATCCACAAACTTCTTCTTGACTCGCCCTATACATTTTCATTCAGGAGATGATTCATCTGAGGATATTGGATCCTCATCTTGATTTAATAGAGAAATGAGGAGATCTATATTTCCATCTTCTCCAGAGTCGCCTGCCTCATCATGGGAACTCCCAGAACTGTCCTTATCTATAGCATCTTCCATTTCTTCCTCATTTTCTTCTTCTTCCTCCTCTTCAGGGCCATCTTCATCTGTCATTTCTTCTGTCCTATCTTCTTCAACTTCTGCCCTATCTGCTTCCTCAATGCTTTCCTCTAACCCCTCAACATTTACCATCTCTAACTCTGGCAAGTCTGTATAATTGGCAAACTTGCTATATGCTTGATGAAAATGTTCACAAAGTTGGCTGTGTTTGTGGTGTAGAAGGGCATGCAGGCCTTGATTGTATCTACTGTCGCGTTTGATACTTTGCATGGCAGATGTCATGTATTTTACCTGGTCATGTAGATGAAGAACAGTGTTGACCATTTCCTTTTCCAGTAATTGAATCTCTTCCTCCGCGCGGATGGTGCGATGAAAGAGGTCAATCACTGTTCTTCTTGTGTGTGCTGGCGTGTGTTGTTGGGAGTCGGTGTCATAGTCGGCGATACACTCCCATGTTGTGCTTTTGATGTTAAAGGTGTCAAGAACATCTAGATTTTGGGGATATCTTTGTGACGTTGTTGTAGAATTGCTCTGTACAGAGTTGTACAACAAAACACTCTGCTTCAGCTTGTTGCTGGATGAGGTAATCTGCCTACCTATTAGCTGTGCCATTTTCTGCCCATCTGTAATATAAAAAAGAAATAGTTGTATTGTGTTTTTACCAGGTCAATTTACAAACAAAAACACCTTTAACCCTAACCCTACTACACCACACCTAACCCTACTACACCACAGCCTGTTTTTATAACCAGGCGTGCACATTTTTTGGTTATAAAGTGGACCCAGGCTATATACAGTGTGGTTCAATTTTTCAAAATTGTGGGATTTGGTTTAATTTCTTTTTACATATTCCTCAAAAATATCATCTTGGCCATCTATGCTGAAAATCTCAATGTTAATAATGACATGACAGCAAAATGATAGCTATTTGAAGAGAATCTCTCCAAAATCTCTCTGTCCATGGGTAAGTCTATGGGAAATGACCAGCAAGATAACATTAAATGGCATCGTCACTTTTAAGGCATAGAGTATAGACAATTACACTTCTTATCTATGAAAATCAATCATTCTAATTAGGGTCACTTTGTGGTACTATTATTACGTATTGATTTCACACCTGAATAGATAGTTAAAATGTTAACAATTACACTTGTTTCACCTGGCGGTATCTTCAAATCTTAGATTACTTGCATACAATTCATCATTCAGTATTCAATGTAACATCGCGAAATCAGTACCCTTGGACAGAGTGAAATGGGACAGACTTTGTTCAAATAGCTGTTATTTTGCAACCGTAAGGTTATTTGTAACAATATTTTCAGTATAGATGGTCAAGATCATATAGTTGATGAATATTGAAAAAGATTTTTTAAATCTACAGAATTTCAAAAAACAATGGCTTCAAAAAAACTGTCAACATTTTATTGAACCACACTGTACGAGGCAAAATATACTGAGCTGAGTAGCCCTGACAGCCATGGTGTAGTGGAATGAAGATGGGCTTTGGTTCTGGAGGTCTGTGGGTCAAATCTGGGGGAGGGGTGACCTTTCTCTGTCAAAAAGAAATCTGTTGCCGTGTGGTGTTATAGAGTTAAGGTTATATGGATACTCAGATATCTGTGAAATGTACATCTTCAATTTTGAGAATTCAATCTTTTGCAATTCTGTATCGTATTCAATATAATAAGCTTATGGATATATATTTATTTCATATATTTACATCTAATATTTTTGGAAATTTTGAGTTAAAAGTGCCAAAAAAGTGAAAAATGGAAACAAATCATTTAGAATAGGTTACAAAATGTAAACAAATTGTCCCTAAGCTAGTGTTTTTACATCATAGTCAAGCGATTTGGGCATTTTTTACTCTTTATTTTTGTTAGCTTTATTTAAAAAAGTTGGATCAAAAAGTGAGTTTTCTTAAGAAAACGTATTTGAGATGGTCCCCCTTTTTGTATAGGAATTCAGATCTAAACAAAAGTGTCAAACAGAGATTAATGTGTGTTCTTAATATGCACCAAGTGATACTTGTTTCTACTATGCTTGCATATTGCTGAGATATACGCAAATATATCAATCGACCCATATTTCATCCTATTACATATCCAGCCAAATATTGACCGATTTCAGGCAGTGTCCAAAAGTGTACTTACTTTAAGCTAATGCTATGGCGTCATAATTCATACTTAAAAATCTAAAAGTGCATTGTTTGAAAGACAACGGTTGCTTTGATTTTGATTTGATTTAATTCGGTATCTTCACATATAGTCCGGGACCTGGTTGGGACCTGGTCTACAACTCATCCGCCAGAGATTTTGACACTTGAGTTGATTTATGGGACCCTTTGCCTTCAAAAATTATGCAGGTGGTTTTTTTTCAAACCTGCTGGTATCGTAGAAAACAAGATGGCCACCGGCAGCCATTTTCAAAATCTCAATTTTGAGCCACTCACCATAGAAGTATGTGCAAGGGTACATACCACCATAGTTGCTTCCATTGAAACGCGTGCTATACACCCGGTGTTCTATCGCTTCTCCTGGCCCCTTTCCTACTTCGGATATTCATTTATTTTGTACAATCTTCCTCGTTTTGTTTTCTTCAATATTATCAACATTTCACATATGATTGACAGTCCCAGTTTTTCATTAATTTTGATTTCGCAAAGCACTCTTAGATCAATCTTCCATCACAGTCTTCCAATTTATGAGAAAAAAGAAGAAAATACTCAATCTTGGGCGCGATTTTCAGTTGTCTAATGGTAGGCCTGATCAATCACTCCACATGTGACGGCTATACATTTGGTTTAGTGCCTCAGACAATTATTCTGTGGCGGGCAAAGGATCATTTATTGCCTATATATGACAATATAAAAAGAAGATGACGGTTACCATCAAAAATTCTTTATAAATAAGGGTACACACCACCATAGTCGCTTCCATTGAAATGTGTGCTATAAACCCGGTGTTCAATCGCTTCTCCTGGCTCCCCTTCCCTACTTGGGATATTCATTTTTTTGTAGAATCTGCCTCGTTTCGTTTTCTTCAATATTATCAACATTTCACATATGATCGACAGTCCCAGTTTTCATTAATTTTGATTTCGCAAATCCCTCGCCTTTAGAGTGCGTCAAAAAATGGAAAACAGGATTTCCGGGCCGCTTCACAAATGTGTGATCAAGACTTGATCCAAGAATAATTTGTGACTTTTTGCATTTCAGATTACAATCGTGAAGGTTGCAACTTTATAATAAAACAAAATCTAAGACCTATGGCGAAAATCACATATGAAGCTGCAATCCAAAATTTTGTAGGGACTTTAGTACCTCTGCATGCTAGCCGGCGGAAGGTTATGGTGGTGTGTACCCGTAACACATCACTTTATGGATATTTGGGGGTGTGGGGTATCCATTTCTGACATCATTTTTATGATTAGAGTTCAGTGTATCATGTTATGTTAAATTTGAAATTAAAAATCAAAGATGACCGATGGTAGCCATATAGAAAAATTCAATTTTGAGCAACTAAGGCTGCGACTTATACCCGATTTTGTGCAACTAAGGCTGTGACTTATACCCGGGTATCAGGCAAATTGGGTACCCGAATACCCGAAATGTAAAAAGAAAACACCACCCATTTTTTTAAGTACAAATTTGTTCCTTAAATGACCTCTATTGACCCCATTATGTGTCATTTTGGGTCAAATTTGTACTCAAATGCCCCCCCCCCCCCAAAAAAAAAAACACCCACTCAAAAAAATTGTTTAGTGTACATTTTTGGGTACCCGGAACCCGCCCGAAAAACAGGTCGGGTACCCGGGTTCGCCGAAACTACCCATGCATTCACAGCCTTGCTCACTATAGAAGAATGTTATGATTGCACATGGTAAGCTAGCCCAATCCTTAAGGTCATTATAATAAAAAGAGCCAGAAATGATGGTGGTGGAATTGGGAACTTGGAAATGTTACATACTGTTTCTAGTACTGTGTTGATGCACTTCGTATTAATCACACTATCTGTTAATAGAATCACTCACGCATCCCATAATATGATCTTTCATTACGAATTGACCGACCCTCATAGATTCATATCATAAATTAAAATAATTACCTGCATAACGTTTCTTTAGGCTAAGTAAAAACCATCTCTCACTTGACAGTCCATAAATCTTTTTGAAAAGATGGCCTTGCTGTGTCTCTCGTATAACACTCAATTGTGAGGTATAATGAGAATCTGTTTCTGACAATCGATGTTTGGTCTTCTCATATTTGTTCAGGTTCTCGTCCATACTGAAGAAATAAAATCAAAATATTTCATGTGTTAGGCTACAAAAATTGTGTAACATTTTTTGTGAAATGTTTGCCCCCAATAACATTTCACTTTTGAAAAACTGAAGAGCAAAAAACAAACACAGACATTTGTGTGTGTTTTTTTTGGGGTGGGTTTCAAATAAAAATACCAAAGACTTTAAGAAATTGCGCCAGAGATTGAGTATTTTCTTTTTTTTCCTCAAAAATTAAGGAGACTGGGGTAAGGTGGAAAGACCGAGGGAGGGGAGGGACGGTTGAAGTGGTAAACTTTACTCATTCGTCGACAAAAAGACATAAGTTGACATGGTGCAGGCATGCAGCCAAAATGCGAAAATCAAGACTTATTATTTCGCATAGCCTCTAGAAAATTGCTCTAACTAGAAAAGTAATGAATAATTTGAACTGATATTTTCAGGATATGTTGTAAAGATTCTACAAAAAGAATGAATGTCCCAAGTAAGGAGGGGAAGCCAGGAGATTGCACACCTGGGGTTTATAACACACGTTTCAATGGCTTCTATGATGTGGTGGTGTATACTCTTGACATCAGATGACCTTTAACCTCGATATATGACCTTTGAACTCGTTAATATATAAGGTTCCCATGTTGCATTCATAACTTCATGGATTTATGTATGTCAGATGTGCCCCAATCAAATGTCTCAAATTCATATTGTATGTGGTTCAGGTACTTGACACACATCCTTATTTGGGTGCGCGCAAGTGGTTGGAATTACGCACATCTATGACTTCCGCATATTAGAATGACCAAACACACAAATCACCAACTTACGCGTTGCTATTTAACGTTCACGCTGTTATCGTTGGCAAGTACGTTTAAATCAATTAAATCATGTGGAGGTATACATTTTTATGATGAAAAAATACAGTATATTTATGTTTGAAGCAAATTACTTTTTCTTCTTGATAAAACAGATTCATTGCATTAGGTGTGTTTATCGCCACCTTGTCTCAAATCGTTGATCGTGGGTAAAATGTGATCGCGATATCGCCATATCACGATATTTGTTTCCAAACTTTTAAAAAGCTTACTTTTTTAAATACATTTTTCAGTGATGAAAAACGAACCTTATTTGTCCTCGAAATATATGATACAACACATTATTACATTCAATGTAACATTCTGCCCACCATATTTTACATGCAAACTGTTCCTCATCATGTTTCATGATGTTCAAATTCAAAGAATTAATCAATAAACAAGTTCATGAAAACATTGCCGCTAGCATTTTGTTTCGTCTTTTTATTTATTATTGTAAAACATGTGGTTGCCAATGTTTAGCATGACGTCATTCATCTCACTCGGGTATCGGAAAATCGAGGCTATCCGAAGATTAGTTTGTATTTTTATCAATGGAAAATTAATCACGTGTTGAATCATGTGGTCACCATTTATTAGCATGACGTCATACGCTGGTTTCCGTTTCAATATTGTCCATCACCTAATAACATCGCCAATAAATGAGCAAGATTGCAACTTAGAACGGGCTGTTTATATCGGCCAAGGCAAAACAAGGGCACATGTGGTTAGGATTAGCGGTCCAGTTTCTTTTTGATGACAAGTTGACATGTTTGTAATAACAATGATGATGGATTTAAACAAACAATCAAACCACTTTAGGAACAAAACAAGGAATAAATTACAGTCAACAAGCTGAAGATTTATTGTGATGACACACAAGTTGAAAATGTATACACTTTTATACAGGTAAAAGTTTACATTGTTGGATATCGTCTAAGGTCAAATTTAATATTGCTGTCGCGATAAGCTTATCCAATCGCGATATCGTCGCAGCGCGATATCGCAACATGCTTACATTGCATTACGTTTATGAATGAGGTTAAGGGCAGTGTCAACCCGGCACTTGTTTCCAAAACTGAATTTCATATTTCTCTATTATTTTATACTTTTGTATGCATTCTATCATTACCATCATAAGTTACTAATCGGAAGCGATATAATATTTCCCGTTCTTGTGGGTGATTTAAAATTGTTGTTTTGGTAAGTTTGAGTCAGAAAAATGCGCATGGTCATTCGGCGGGAAATTAAGCAGAGTGCACCCATTTTAAATGCTGCGACAGCTGTTCGATCATTGCGTCGTGCGCTGAATCTTCCCGTACGTAATACTAGTCACGCCGCTTATTAACCGCGACGTAGACACGAGAAGCAAAAGAGCGCAAAACAATGCCTAAAAATGTAAACAAAGGCCAATCTTACGATCACTTAAATTTAAGTTTTCTTCCTATTTCTTCACATTGAGACAATATAAATTGAATCTGATAGTTTATTTTGATTGTTCATATAGTATACTATAGTGTTGTGCTTATAGGTCCAGTTCCAGACACATATACTTTAATTATATATCATGGGCGAAAGTATCTCCATTCTACAATAATGCATTTTGTTTTTAAACATACCTTTTTATATTTTGTGTCAAGCATCTAGTATACTGTGCATCATCACCAGCATAGTCGAACAGCTCTTGCCTATTGAAGAAGAAAACCAGGAAGTATGTAATGCATCAAATGTAAATAATTGTTGATTTAAGGGGGAGGGGGTCTCAAGGAAGTTTTTGATTGGATTTGTTGAATTTATCGAGAGATGTAATTGTTTTCAGATTTAACAATAAAGCAAACCATAATTTCCCATCGTTTCACCTAAACTTGTATTTTTTGAAATTTTGACCAAAAAGTGAACTTTTTGTTTTCATCTGACCAAATTACATCATATTTGGACTCTACAAAGCTAGAGCTTTCCAAAAATGAATACAAACTTTTGAACTAAAACTGAACAGAACATCAAAATAGCTTGTGCCAATGTCATGGCTCCACCCTATCAGACTAACTATTCAAAACACAAGCCCTTGTAAAGCAAACAATTTTAAATTGAACATATAGTCGTCAGTCATATTGGTTTGGGGAAAGAAATTATTATATGGGATAAATTGGAGAATTGAGGTGGGAATTTACGTGTTTGCACCGTACCGTGTATTGATGACTGTTATGGTTAATTTAAAGTAACTTATAAAATTAGATATTCAGATAAAGTTGTTTCGAAAAGAATATTTCTTTATTTCTTACCTCTTTTGGTAATACTTTGACAACAAGTCAATGTACTTTTCATTTCCAGTGAGTTGCATGGTTTCTCCTTCAAAAAAAAAAAAAAAAAAAAAGAAAAAATTAATAAAATTGCTTTCGTAATTTAAAGCTCACACAGATTTTAATATTTGTTGTTATATCGTCTATTGTAAAACAATGTAGGTTGGTAAACTGCTTGATATTGAATATAATATAAAATAATATATAATTATAATGTAAATTAGAAAAGTGACTGAATTTTTTTGAAGGTAAAATTTCATAAAAGATGATGACACAAAGTATTGGAATTTAATTATCTAAAAAAGCTTTTAAAAAAACAAAAAATAGGTTTTTTGGGTTTTTTGTTGAAAAATCTACCCATAATCCCAAGTTTACATATTGCATCATAATTACTTAAAGATAACCAAGGACAACTGTAAGTGTTGTTTCACAATAAATATGCATTTTCTGTATTGTAGTTGCAAAAAAAAAGGAAGTAGTTTGTGGATTTTTTGGAATGCCTCTCAAGTTATTTGATAAACCTTGACATCCTGACATCACAATAACAGACATCATGTTTGAAATTTTGGACAAAATGTCCCATGTTGGTGACATTTTTTTGAACTTGCCCTTATGGGGGTTGTTTTATGTGACAAAGTGGCACGTTTCATCATAATCTTAGATAAATCAGTAAATTACTCTCATTGCCATGATCAAATATATTGGTTGAATATTGTATAAATATTGTATAAATATGAATATTGTATAAATCTTTTTGTGTGTGTGCGTAGACATCTACGTGTAAGTATCAAACTCACACTATTTTCAAATACAAATTAAAGTGACATATTTAAGAATTACATCCACAAGTAACATGTATCAATTGTCCATCACATCCATGTTGTGTTATACGCGTCAACTGCACGGTTACAGTACGCTTGAAAATAAACAAAACAAAGCAACAGTCTAAAAAAGCACTTTATTTTCCTGTTTTTTGTTCTTATAACACTCCTTTGATCAACACCTATTATTAGTACAAAGATCACAAAGCTTTTAGAAGAAAAATGAGGGAGTCTTTAATGGATACATAATACACACATCACACATCCCTACAGATACAACATTGCATACATTATAGTAAGATTCAGATAATGCACTTCTGAAATGGTTTGTTATGGCTGAACTGACCTGATAATCAGTCAGTAATAACAAAAGAGTGAATCACTCTAGGACTTGAATAGTGAATGACAGTTAATCTTACTACAAATCTCATAGACAATAGTGTATTTTAATAGTTAAAATCACATACATTTTAGCATTCAAAAGTGCCAAAATGTATATGGTTTTAACGTCGACTGCCACATGCCACACTTGTATAAGTTTATCACACAGCAGCAATATGAAACAATATAACATTCCTACCAGAAATAGATGTTTTAAATGAAATAAATTAAAAAGCAAATGTTAAGACACTTACCTGTGCTTTTTTGCTGGGGTACCTTTTGTTCATGTTCTATCCATTTCTTTACTTCTTCTTTTGTGGTAAGTGTTGAACCTAACAAAAAAGTTAATTTCTTTTAAATGATAGAAGTTGGTACTGATTGTTGCAACTTTTGGCCTCTAAAATGAGCCTTGAATCATGAACATTGGGTGTTTGAATACTTGTATTATTGTAGACATGGGAGATATATAGTAAGAAGAGCAAAACAACCGAATGGCAAATAGGAGGGGGAAAGTGGGAGGTAGAAGACAAAGTGATATTCTCAGATGATAATACGAAATCTATTGAAATGTAATGGGCGCCATTTTGAATTTCCACTATGGGGTGAAATTTGCATGTATGTTGGTATTTTTGGAAATACACCGAAAAGAACGAGGACAACCACGTACACGTACCGGAGCCGTATCTCTCTCCGTATGTAAAATACGTTGAAAGAGCGAAGCTGTTCACACGCATTTTCTGAAAAATACTGACATACCTCCTAATGTGTACTTATGGTGGAAAGCAAAATGGTTGAATCTCCTTTATAAATCTACACGACATACCATGAGGGCTACTTATTAAAGATCTTTCAATCAAAAATCTTTCTCCCTCCACATAGAAAGTCATCTCTATTAAAATGTGATGTATGAGGGTCATTCAATAAGTTCTACCTCCTAACTCAATAAATTCGCTCATATGAATGTCAGCCTAATGACATTTGTCACGATTATAGCTCTAAATCATAGCTTCACATTTATAGTAAATGATAATTGATACCTGTTTCACTGTTGTTGTGATGAGATCAAAGCCAGAGAGAGATTTTGGACAACAGACATGGGAAATTACCCTAAAGATAAATACATGTTTTTTTATGTGTGTATCAATTGCCTGATTAAACACATTTTTTGGCTACTAAAAATGTGACCCCACCCCTGCAGGATGTGACCGGGAGTAATTGACTCTTGGTCCCACCCTTAAATCATCAGCCCACCATTACCAAACCTTTTGCACCTTTTCAGCTGAATAAACTCTCCCGGTTCTGGCATATAGTGAAATGAAATATCTATAACGTCATCATTTCTTTGACCACAATTTAAATACCATTATTGCGATGTAATATTATTTCTGGAAATAAGTTTAATATCATACTGTAAAAATTATTTTTGATTCACAGATACACTCTACAGAACAATAAATATAACAACCAACAATTTCGAATTGATTGGAAATACCCTTAGTAAAATTGATAAATGAAATCAAATAAATTACCATCTTCACATGTCAAGGCTGCTGACAACTCCTTCTCTGATAATGTCTGGGTCTTTTTTGCTCGATCAAGTCGGAGTACAAGTAGGGTATCTACATAATGAAAACAACAAAGATAAGCCATGATTAGCACTAGTTTTAATGAAAATCTGTGAG
This sequence comes from Ophiura sarsii, assembly GCA_035610835.1. Lineage (NCBI taxonomy): Eukaryota > Metazoa > Echinodermata > Ophiuroidea > Amphilepidida > Ophiuridae > Ophiura > Ophiura sarsii. Next base: position 13,993 of record JAYJML010000303.1, read on the forward strand.
GTTTCCAAATTTGCATATTCAATAATACTATCCTGGAGAAAAGACTGAAGGTTACCAACCACATATCCCATATTTGTCTCATATTGAATTGATCACTGCACAGTTCCCATGCGCAGGCTTATTCAAATTGAAACTGTCATGCACGGGTAGTGTAGCACGGTTGCAACGTGTGATCAATATCCCCAGCCAGCGGTCATCAAGGCTATGCAAAGTATATAACATATTTTCTCTCTACGTGTGTGATTATGGTGTCAAAATCAGCCCAGATAAAACATTTGGACTGTAATATTTCAATATGAGTTGAAAAATGTGTTGATGAATCTATTTCTTTAACACCTACTCTGACGCTGATTCATTAGTCGATCAAAACAAACAGCTTGTGACGTCATAAAGTTGTGTGCCGCCCTTTCCAAGTATTCACCCAGCGCCGCTGCGGCCAATTATCGTTCGTAAAAAAACGGAGATCGAGGTCAAATGCGCAAAATACACCATTTCCTATTGGCTCTAAAATCAATTCAGATTGACCTTTCGTAATTTTCTTTTCTGATTTTAAAAATGCGGAGTTCAATAATTATTGAACCGGAAGTACAGCCTGGTACAGCCTCGTGGTATCCTTCAAGGTTCCTTGGAAGTCAGTGCAAAAATAGGCATTTTAGCGGATGGATTGGATGAAACGTAACGCGGATATTTCCAAAATGGAGTAGAAACACTAACGCAAAAATAAATTCATCGCGTGTTTTGAACAAAAATATTATGGCGACGCAAAATATCAACGACATTGATCGTCTTTTTGGGGATGATTCTGGTGATAGTGAAGTTCAGAATCAAGATAAATATAGCTTTGGCAATTGTGAAGTACCAGAAATTGCTATTGATAGCGATGATAAGGCTTTGGAATTACTGATATTAGCGGAACGGTGCGGGTCATGCGGTAACAAACAGTGTGTGTGTGTACATGTACTGACGTGTGCGTCGCCATACACAGTGTAGGTTATTGCCTGATCTCATCGTAAAACAACACAGCATATTTACGAATCCGTCACTGGGAAAAGTCTTATCTCTGAATCATGGAATGTAAGGTTACTGTGTTTTTGTTTTGTTTTCTTATTTTTGTGTGTAAGATTTGTTGATTTTTCAGGCTTGCACATAATTCAATGGGCACACATCACACACGACTAAATAAGCTTAGAAGTCTAAGCTTACACAAATTGTAGACCGAGCATGGTGTTTTTATTTGATTGAATTGTTCACTTTGATACAATTAGTGTTGAAATGCGTACATTACAATTGCTCAACTTGTCTTATATTTCAAATTGTATTCAAAACAAATACAGAAGTATTATTCTGATGAATTTCAGTAAATCACACTCACTCAAATTGGTTATTTTACATAATGTAGGACATTTATTTGCTAAAGTCAACCCGGCAGCTATTATGAAATTACCCAAAAATAGCTCACAATTCTTCAAAATGGCCGCCCCCGTCAGAGTAAGTGTTAATAAAGTCATGTTTCTTGCAACTATGTTTGGGATTGTGTAATAACCTGACATACCGATATGACCAATTGCTTTCCTTGAGTAGTGGAGAAGCGCTTCAGTTAAGGCATCGATCCTATTTGATGGTGTCATCTCTTTTGTACTTTTAGCGAAATTCCTGAGATATGACCATAACCTTTCTGTCTGCTCCCCGTCCGTTAGCCCAAATCCACTTAATCTTCTTGGACTGTACAGAACCTAAAGGCAATAGAGGTTATAATGTAAACATGAAATATGTTTAAAAAATGCATTAAATGCAAATTGCAGCTGATAAGATAAAGTGGTCCATAAAATGTTAAAGTAAACTGACCATTGCGATGTATGTTCATTTATAATCATACTTCGGAAAGTGTATAGGACTATAGCTATAAATAATTTGCTAATAAATTTGGACCAAAATGATTTGAGAACAGATGCCCGATGTAGTCTAAAGGCTAACTCTCATATGAGGCCTACTTGAGGCGAATCGTTTAAACAGTGTACCTTCTCAAATCTTATCACACATGTAGTTAGTATAGACCCTCTATATAAGTGCCAGGTAGTGAATCAATCCAAATTGTGGATATAGATAACAACTCTGTACAACTCATCGAATTGATTACACCATTTGGTCTCGAGACAGACTACCCTGCTGAACAGGAGTTATACTACTTACTACTAACGGTGACTACATGTAAGTATACCATCTAATTACCTTACCATTAAGGTTTAATGTTTTTAGACATAATTATGTCTAAACCAAATCGGTAATAGGAAACATTAAAATATTGCACATCTTAATGGAATTATTTCATGTATGTAATTTATAAGGATGCATTAGTTTGTATGACCTTTTTTTGTAGGGATCGGGATCCGAACCGTTATTGTAAGTGCTAAGGGCACAGGGGAGGGGTCGGGTCTAAAATATGAGAGACTTCAGGTAAGATTTACAACGTGTAATGATTATATAAGATAAAAAGTACATTTAGGTATTGTAAAGTAAACTGCATAAAGCACTTGCCATGTAGTGTACAATTCCAGTCAATTCTTGACATGCTTCACTCACTGTCAGGTTTTTCTCGGTGAGTTTCAGGCTGATAAAACTTCAGAAAAATATGAGACACTGAAAGTGATGCATCTTTGAGATCAGCTAATTACAGACCGGTTTTCATTGTTGATTGGTGATAAACTCGAAGTCAAAGGACATGAATAAGTCAATCACAAAATTGATTACAATTGCCTGCATATAAATTGTGACACAAGTATGAGTTTACTTGACAATTACAAGCGAAGTGTATTATGACTTTTGCAAAGTATAAACATGAAAACCTTAGACAAAGTGGATTGTCAATAGGAATTAATTTCTTACACACTTACTTGACAACTGGGTATATGGCCATATATATGGAAAGCAGGTACTGCTAGCTTGATTTTTTCCAGCAGTGATCCTTTTTCGGTAGATTTCTGAAACGGTATGTTACAAATTCACAATATCACAGATCATTTTAGGTTGTTCTGAAAAATGTTGGCTCTAAAAAAGTGATTTTTAGGCAAAAATGTAAAAATCACTGTTTTAAGTGAAATTTTTATGTACATCACATCACACTTGTGAATCTACCGTCTTTTTGCAAGTTTGCGTGCTGCAAACAGTAGAATACGCAGTTACGTCACTGTCTCGTGATGGATAAATTGACTATATTTATGCTTTATACCTCATCATTAGTGGGAGACACAGAATATAAAAACACTCCTAAACAAGGCATTTTGAAAACAGTTTATTTAAATCCTTTATGAGGGAGACAGATAGTAGATCAGCCAAAGTGTATCATGTTGATAGAGCCTTGGGTGAGAAAGTTTTAACTTTCGCACCCAATGCTCTGATAAAGCCCCTTATTACAAACTATAAAGAGACTGAAGCCAAAAAACCTTAAAAGACTGAAAATATTTAAGTTATGTAACATCCAGCGGGCCCAGACACATATTCACCAGAAATATCGTGCATCCCCAGCGATGTTTCATGATGCGAAACGGAACACCTAGTTCAGTCAGTTCCAGGTTGGCAAACCTGTTTACAGCAGTGACTGAATTTGTGTGCGGAGAGATAAAAACTGATTATTTATCACCGATTTGGAACTGATTAAACTATAATAGCAATGGACCTTTTTTGTTATTTTGATAGTAATTGGATAGTTTAGCAAACATTAATGTTCAATTGTTCTATGGCGATACATGTTACCTGATATAAATCATTTGAAAATCAAGTAATCTCAAGAACCTTGCCTTGACTACACAATTACAACTATTGACAGATACTCTATATTACTCAGGCGTATCAATAACCCATACATATTTTGACCATATATATATAACTCACCTTGAGGTGTTTTGTTAGTTGACAAGCTATATCATATAAAATGTATAGTTTACAGTTTGGTGTAGCCTCTATGTCTCTCAATAAGAGCTCTATCATGAGCACTGCATTTCCATATCTGTAAGAAGAAATACACTTTCACAGTTAGCATAATTTGTGACTTTGACTTAAATACAAAATCTTTAATTGATCTGATAACCAAAAGTTTGTAAAAGTGCACAGTGAGGATTAGAATGTGTTGTTTTGACATTGTTTAATGTCCATTGTGACTTCTACTTGTTTCTATAAGTAAAAATATAAATGTAAATGGGTGAATATAAAAAAGTTGTAAAACTGCAAGTAAAATTGGAAACAAGGTACGATTTAACAAGTAAGATATAACTTGAGGCCCATGTAGCCATTCATTTTCAATAAAAGTCTTTTTAAATAATTTTTTTACCCTATGATTGATCTTGAAATAAGTTGAGAAGTGGTGACTTATTTCAAAATTGATGGATGGGTACTGTTGAATGGGGTTACATTGACCCCTGATTGAAAAAATTTGGCCTATCAAAAATAAAAGTTTATGTGCCAAAGTTTGAGAAAACAACAACAACAATTTCTATAGACAACAGCAGCTCCGACATAGAAGTAATCCTTTCTTGGCCTTTGACCCAGATGAAATGATTGACCTATTCTTGCCTCATCAAAAGATTAAAGATGCTTGAATCTACTGCATCAGTCACCTGTACAAATGCACAGTGATACACACATGGGCTGTATGTGGTTTCACAAGACCGGTTCCCTATTATGTGCTGGTTGACATAACATAGATCTTTATAAATTGAAGATGTACACTAACTGTGAAATCAATGTTAGTTAAAAGGTAGCAGGCTGGGCTCTTATACAGGTGTGAATGGTGTTTACTGAAGTGAAAGGCCAACCACAAAAGAGGTGTAATAGACATTTATAACAACGTTACAACTCTACAAGGAGAATAAATCACTCATTTGCACTTTAGCTATTTAAAAAGCATTTGAAGGAAATATTGAATTGGTTCAATTTTCATCGGTGATGGACCAAAGGGAGGTGGTGTATATAATAACAAATTGAAATAAAAGGCGTTCATGGTAAGTTGCGTTGTACTGACCATGTTTGTTCAATTGGCCAAGATCATCAAACTACAGTCCTGTTGCCAGAAGAAACTAACAAAGTAAGAATGAGAAAGAAATCAAACAAATACAATAAGTTTGGTATACTTACCAAACTTAAACAATAATGTATAATAACAAACTTACCCTTCGCCCTGTTTTAGACTAAAGAACTTCAATGGTATTTCATGTCTGCACACCGAACCAAAAACACCAGTCTCATCTGCTTTTGATGACTTTGATTTTGGAAGCAACTTATCCCCTGCTTGAAAGTTGCTACATTCCTACAAAAATATGAATGTTTAGCATGACATAAAGATGTGTTGGTAACCACCACAAGCCAGTGATAATATTTAAAACAATATATCTTGAAGCGAAAAATTGCACCTTACTTTTTGAGGTCAAGGTGCAATTGCTTCAAGTCAAGGGGTAATTTTAGGTGCAGCTTTAAGGGCTAAAATTTGGTAAATGTCAATGTATCACATAAATTCAAAAGACAGCCTATACAAACTACTGTATCTAGATGTATGTTTGCCCACAAGTGTATAATTTTTGCATTACAATAATTTATGGACAATAACCACCTATCCTAACCAACCCTAATGTCCCAATAGTACCACATGTCCCATACCGTCCTCACAACCACCTCCACCACACCTATCCCAACCAACACCAAAAGTCCCAATCATACCATACATGTATGTCCCATATTATCCTTACAACCCCTCTATTTCAATTATCCCAGCCATCCCTAACGCCCCAATTGTACCATCTGTCCCATACCGTAATCACAACCCCTCCATCCCACTTATCCCTAGCATCCCAACCATATGTCCCATACTATCCTCACAGCCACTCCATCCCATACTATCCTCACAACAACTCCTCCATCCCACCTATCAAAACAATCCCTAACGTCCCAATCATACCATCTGTCCCATGGCCATACCGTCCTCACAACCCCTCACATCCCACTTATCCCTAACATCCCAACTGTACCATGTCCAACACCGTCCTCACAACCCCTCCATCCCACTTATCCCAACCATCCCTAACGTCCCAATCATACCATGTGTCCCATACTATACTCAAAGCCCCTCCATCCCACCTATCAAAACCATCCCTAACATCCCAATCATACCATCTGACCCATACCGTCCTCACAACCCCTCCATCTCACTTATCCCTAACATCCCAACTGTACCATGTCCAATACCGTCCTCACAACCCCTTCATCCCACCTATCCCTAACGCCCCAATTGTACCATCTGTCCCATACCATCCTCACAGCCCCTGAGTTTCAAAACCTCGTATGTAAAACATAGAGAGGTTTTGAAAAAGCAAAACTATTCTGCCTTCTGATTGGCTGTGGCGAATAAAAACATTACCATCGTTTGCATAATGTCTCTGACATCATGATAAACACAAACACTCAATTTTGAGGAAAGTTGGAGATACGAGGTTTTGAAAGAATAGCGACGAAATGTCATACATAGGTTTGATTAAATAAAACAATACTGCTTTTGTGACATTCCACAAAAATCAACAAAAATGACATACAAGGCAACAGTCGAAAAACAGCCAAAGAGAAAACTATTCTATGTGGAGGTAATAAGAAAATCCTTAACAGCGCATAAAACATTAAAACTAAGCTAGAGCCTAACTGCCTAATACCTTCAAGTCAGTGGCTAGTTCTTTCTTGCTGGTCTTCTTATAATATGCGTCCATGTACTCATCGACCATATCCTGATTGTAGAACATCCTGTCACCGTGTCTCGGGGGACAGGAACTCGTTCCTGCCTTACTCCACCTCTTAAGTCCAAATATGGCATCAAGGCATACAAACTTATTGCCGGTTTCCTGTAATAAGTGGAATCAAACAAAACAAAAAACCCAAGAAAACAGTGAAATTGAATGTCAATAATAATATGATAAACATAAAGGCATCGTTATACTTGCAGTGTACATCAAACATAAAAACTTGGTTAAGGTTGTATATACAGGGTGAGTCAAAAAGACTGTAATGGTTGAAAGAAGCCATATTGTTTTCAAAACCAAGTTGAAGTTTGCAGTTATGATATATTTGTTCCTAACTTAATGTGAAAAAATGCACAACCCAATTTGTTTGTCCACGAACATAGTGATTTTCAATTGAAATTGCACACATTTCATGTTCACATTTGAATATCCCACCAACACCAACTTGGAATAATTTCATTTTTAAATCAAATTTAGAACATTATAAACAATTTAAATCATGGGTTATGAACATTGATTATTTTATCTTCCAATGTAAACAAGAAAGGATTAATTACGACACAAATTAAAATGAATGTTCAAATTTTAATGAGAGATGCATTTTGCAATCTTATGCATGTTTTAGGTGTCTCGTGGACAAGCATGTTAAATATGTGCATGGGTAAAATGGTTCACCAAAGGCAAACGAAAAATGTGATTTACTTTTTTTCACACAAAATTAGTAATAGATATGTTAATCTTATAACGTTTAAAAGAATTCAAACATCAACATGGTTTTGAAAACAAGATGGCTTCTTTTCACTATTGCAGGTTTTTTTAACTCACCCTGTAGGTTTAACCCTCTAGTCTTAACGTACCCTGATGCACATTTATAATGATCACCTAAGTGCAGCAAAAAGCTCTACGGTCTGACTTTAGGCCCTCCAGAGGGTAGGTTAAACCAGGTCTAAGTGGTAAATGGACAATATTAAGAATTGGTACTGAACCACTTGCATATGTCACTGAAGCTAAAGTTCTTGGTGTGCGCATCCAAAACAACCTTAAATGGGATGTCCAGGTGGACAGTACGTTGAAAAAAGCTAATTCCCGTTTGTTTATGCTTCGGACTTTAAAACGTTTCGGTTTCACCAAAGATGAGCTCAGTGTTGTATATAGTGGATATGTCAGACCAATTCTTGAGTACGCCGATGTGGTATGGCACTCGAGTGTTTCAGCTACTCAGTCTCAACAAATAGAATCAACTCAAAAAAGGGCATGCAGAATAATCCTTGGCCGTAATTATACTTCTTACGAGGATGCTTTAAACATTTGCAAATTTGACACCCTCTCTGGTAGACGTGAAGGGCACTGTCTTAGGTTTGCCGAAGGGCTTTCCAAATCAAATCGCACCAGTTCCCTAATACCGCCTACCAGAGGGGAGTGCCATGGTCGTATTTTACGCAATAATAGTGAAAATAGTGTAAACGGAAGAGCATATGTATAGTCTCAGTTGCCAGCCAGGACTAATAGGTTCAAAAACAGTCCTGTGCCGTATTTTGTGCAGCTTTTAAATAAATAGGCCCAGGATTTTTCTGCACCCACTTCTATTTTTATAATGGTATTTGCTATGTACATAATGCAATTTTAAAAAATATCTATAATGTGCAATATTCTCTTCTATATTAATTAATCACATAATTACCATGCCTTGTTCTTCGGCGTTTTTCAATGTTTTTTACCATATCATATTGTTGATGTTTTTATCTATAATGTGCAATATTCTCTTTTATATTAATTAATAAGTTCCTTGTCTTGTTTTTCAATGTTTTTATCATGTAAATTTCATGCAATTTGGCCTTAGGGCCACGACTGTGAAATGTTAATAAAATCAATCAATCAATCAATCAATTACACTCATGGCCACTATGTGATGCACGCAAGTGGCAGATTTCTTGCAAATGATTCAACTATTCAGGTAGTAAAGGTGGGAAATTTGCCTTAAAATAATCCCATTCGAGTTGTGTTGGTAAATCTTTGACAGAAATGTGATTATGTACCCAGCGTGAGTAAATGAGGCACAATGAGGGAATATGAACATTAAGTTATTGATATCATGATATGCAATATGCAAAGGGACATTTTTGTGTCAATGTCATATCAGATTCCAAATCAACGTTACAGATGATTGAAAATCAGCTTGACTCAAAATATCAAATACAAATTGTCAAGTTATGGGTAATTTAAGTTTTGGTTTTGTTAACAAATCAATGGAGTAAATGAAAATTAAAATACCTATGTAGTTGACTTCTTTATCTTATGAATTTGAGTGTATGGTTAGATACAAGATGTATCAAAGATCAAAAATAAGACTCGTTCTAAATTTGACTTATTTTGGCCTTGTCCCACATTCGTGCTCTTAAATCAAATTAGCTATTGCCTGCCGCATTCTGCCTCATTATGGGAAAAAATGGGAAACTTGCATTACCACCAAAATCATCTTAGAAAGACACTTCTCTAGGAATGCTTTTTTGTTGTTATGCCATAAAAAGCTTTTAGTTTTTTTTATAAATTTGTTATAAATTTGTGACAAAACAAATTTATTTTATTTGTTTACGTAAAAAATTCATGTGACCATCCAACGTAAAGGGGCCATAAAGTCGCAGAGCAAGTTCTGATGAGATAGGACCCAATAAATATTTCAATAAACCATAGAAAATAAAAGAATTATCGATGGATTTATTGATTATGCAGGTGCAATATAGACATGTAATATTATTATAAAGCTGTTATTAGGAGTGAGAATTTACTTATAGTCACATAATATATAACTCGAAACCATGAGCGCAACTGACAATTAGGGATCAACCAGTTATCGGATCGGCCCGATATTTAGACATATTGGATAAATATCGGAATTGGTAGAAAATTGTCCTTGCCACCCACCCATATTGCTTGCCAATGAAAACAACAACAATGGCTTTTTATGCCAAAACGTGTCTGTTAAATATGCATTTTTCAGTTCCTTTGAATACAATTTTTCCATTATTCCATTATTTACTAATTTGCTAATATACATTACGTAATCCGTGTTTTTCTCCATTAATTATTACCTTTTTCAGTCGATCCCCACAATATCTTTAAGTGATTTCCTATTTTATAAGCACTCAATAAAAGTATCGGATCGGACCAGATATCGGCTGACATTATAAATTAATTGTCGGTTATCGTATCTGAAGGGAAATGTCACATCGGTTCATTCTTTTTAATTGATTCCTACCGATTTAACACGTCTGGAAAGGAGAGTGACGTTTTATTTATGGATGTTGAGAAGTTATTTCATGACGGGGCGAACGGCTACAATGTACATATCGGCTTTTGATTATCTATGATTAAACATAATGCCACATTTGCATTCATTACCTTTGGGCATGCTGGGCATGTATTTTCATTTGCAATGTCAGGGAGTGCAAATTTCATATCTCGTAGCTGTTGCTTGACGAATCTAAACTCTGCAAATGTTGCATTTGTCAGTAGTTCATGCAGATTTTTGACCTAGACAATATTGAAGAGGGAAAGAATATTATTAACATATTCAACAACATTTCACTTGGTATTTAATGTATAAGGCACTATGCTACATTTGTTCTGATTGCATTGGAATCTACACAAAATGTTATTTCTTTATAGAAATCAGGTTTCATTTTAATAGAAGTCTCGGTATGAAATATAACCTTCATAAAATATCAGCTTAAGCATCAACGGTAAACGGAAGAGCATATGTATAGTATGTGATATTTCAAGTTTTGCACATCTCTAGTTTTGCAATGTTTTTGCACTGTCGGTGTAGTATTATTTAAGAAATAAATGTAATCAAACTCAGAAATTGTGGTATTTATAGTCATATCTCGTAGCTGTTGCTTGACGAATCTAAACTCTGCAAATGTTGCATTTGTCAGTAGTTCATGCAGATTTTTGACCTAGACAATATTGAAGAGGGAAAGAATATTATTAACATATTCAACAACATTTCACTTGGTATTTAATGTATAAGGCATAATAAAAATGGAAAACAGTAAAAAGTATCCACTAAATTATGAATAGGTAAAATGACATACATAATATTTTTCTTTCGAACCTGTATACGGTCGATGATGGTCGATTTGTTCTTATTGTGGTAAACACATTTGAAGTTGCTGGATTCAGTTTTTGGTTGTCGTGATTGTAAAGCTATATGATCAGCCCTATTCAATATTCATAAAGCCACACCATTTGATTATGGAGCGCAAATAATCATGATAATAACATCTATAAAAGTACCGCTGTTTCATCATTGGTCAAAATGGGTTCCTCTAACGCCCAATGGACGAGGTCCAAAATCGATACCGATGCGCCAGAGTTTATGAATCTACTATAGTACAAAATGTAGGAAATTATACATAAATTGTCTTAATTTTATTACATTTTCATTAAACAAATGTTGTACAAAGAAAGGTGAAACTTACCTGTTGTTTTGATGTGACATTCATCTGCATCACTGCCTGGCTTAGATTTCTAACTGGGATGTGGCACTCCAGATACAACATCTCCAGCCAATCCATTAGTGACCACTGGAACGCCACTAAGGGACGTGTCATGGTAGAAGGCCATAGTCTGTGCCTTATTAGGGTCAATCCTTGTTCCTCACATTTGCAAAACTGTACAGGTATGGTATGCTGTCTTCCTATAATGTAAAGAAAAAGAATTTAAATTCATCCATCTAATAATGAATTTCAAAATTGCCAACTCTTACCACAATAGAAAAAAGTTACAATACTCAAGGTTTAGTTACTCTGTTCCTGTTTGTAAATAACCATAAACAAGTTCATGTTGATATGCTTAAATACTGTTATATCTAGACTGTTGACAAATAGTGGTCGACCCATGAAAACCCCTGAATGTATGGTAAATATAGCAACGCAATAATATGTATTTGGCCTGCAAGCAAATTTAACATACATGGGTTGGGTATTACATGTACCATGCATATTGCATGATAAATAGTGATTATTCAAAAATTCTAATAATAATAATGATCGTGCCCAAAACTATCACGCCACTCAGGTCATGGTTGTGCACGCTACACGCATTTTTGATGAGTTCTTTCAATTATAAATCCGATTATAGAATGTTTGAATTTAAGTATGTCCCCTATAAACTTAGTTGGTTTAGCTTTTATTAGATGGCTCAGACTACATTAAAACAGATAGTTTTTCTTTGTTACCACTGACTTTTCACCCTCAGATTTCAGGATGGGTCATTAGACAATCATTGTTGTTTTTATTTCTGCAATATACGATTTGGTTTTTGGTGTTTGTGTTTTTATTTGTATATTTCATGTTTTACTTTAGTTGAAAATCTTCTGTAGGACATGACCTTATAAAGAAAACACTTTTAAAATCTTAAAGAATTGGCCTCTGTCTGATGTTTTGGTTGATTAAAAGCAGGTGATGTTTTTTTTCTCCCACTTTGTGTTGACTCTCGTCTTGATCTTGAATTTGTGGTTATTGGTTATGGACAGGGTAGAACAATGTAGCTATATATTTGAGTGCCAATTTCCTGGCCGGGGGTAGTACAATGCAAGCTTACTTAATTTATTGACTAAATATTGATGTACATGTATGAACGGGGCAAACAAAACGGGGGAGAATACAAAATAAATACTCAGTTTCACTTCGAAGTTAAAGCTTATTTACTACAATATCATAGTAAATTAATGCAAGCGGGAGGATTTTCATTGACTGTGAGTGCCGGGCGCAAATTACTAATCCTGGTCAGGCGGCCATGGGCCCGCCAGCCGTAACTATAACCCTGGTTATGGGTATATTTTTTCTGTTGTTGAAACCGGTGGGAGTTGTCTGGCTGACATTGTTATTTTATGCAATAAAGGCCTGACATTGTTATTTTATGCAATAAAGGCCTGACATTGAAACATTTTTTATGATTTTAATGCATTTAATGTGGGTATCATGCCCGGCTGTTCAGGATTTAACCATAACCCTGCAAAATACAATAATACACACCATTGTTTCTGTTCTTATTTCTCCGGTGACGCCCCCTGTTAGATGTATTGCTAAAAACACCCATGATGGGTTAAAGGTTAATAATGAATTACAGTAATACACACTTACCTTTATCATCAATGACTATGATGTTTCTTTCGTTGGAAGTCGTACATCCAGCAGTATGCCCATCGCTCCTCTTCCAACACACTCTTTCAACTGGGTCTGGCTTATAGCACCCATCCTGACCAAACAATTTAGAAATTGAAAAAAAAAGATTAATAAATAAATGTTAAACTCAAAGTCTGTATACTTTACTCAATAAAATACATGCTAGAGCCAATTTTGCTGTTAAGTCTGATTGTCTCTTGGAGATCTCTTAGCCATGTAACTGATAAATCTACTGTCATGCATAGTGCATATTCTAACAGGCCGTGCGAATCAAAAATGTTGTGAGCCCAGAACAAGAGCAACCCAACTATAAGATGTTTCTCTAATTTCATCATAAAGATTTTGCATTCTATGACTAATTACGTCTTCATCAGTATCAGTAATGTCGGTAGGGTATCCATTCGGACACATTTCACAAACTTCAGCGTACTTTTACAATTGTTCCTGGAACCTAGGAATATGCTGTACAGACACAGACCGGGATGATCCCCTACTCTTTACGAAGGAGTCTGTGACCTTTTAATGCGCTCAGATTTTGCCCTTCCGATGCACGAGACCACCATTTCTACCTGACTTCTGAACCACGAGGCAAATGAGACTAAGTACTTTGCCCAAGGATACAAACATGTTGGCCGTAGCCGAACTCGCAACCTTTGCATTGTGAGACCTGCAATATCCACTAGACCACACACGCTCTCTGAATTATCACAACAAGAAATAGGGTTCCCGGTTATGACAGGTTTAAGCGTGTGTAATATTGAAGGAACATAAAGTTCTTTGTTTGTTATCTTGGAAACATAAAATGTCACTGCATCACTGTCAGTGAAATTATTCAAACAACATGAGTTTTTATAAAATCATGGTCATTTGCAATCAAACCATTGTTTGGTTGCAAATCACTGGGGCATGTATCTGGTTTGTTCTAAATTAATTGTAAATATAAATACCTTCCAAACTTCAGGCATGTGGAGTAAAAACCTATGGACCTCTTGCACATGATCACTGCAAAATGAAACATGTGGTCCACAGTCCTTGCAGCGGTAGACAGCTGGATGGCTGCAATGCACACACTTCTCATGGTGAGCTGACTGTGTTTCCTGACATACAATTGTTTGCAGGATTTGTTCTCGACTTTTTTGCCACGCAGCCTGGTTTGCACTTTTTTTCTTTTTAAACGTTCTACACATTTTTTTCTTGGTAGATGTCTTCTTTGTCATGATTCGACTGAGGTCAAAATCATCTCCAAACACGCGATGTAATTCTTCAGTATTCCATTCTTCAAAAGGACGAAACATGGACTTTCTCCGGCGTGACTTGGATTGGGATGATTTCACAGCATAGATCTTCTGTTTGGTCTTCAAAAGTGTCCCTTTCTGTTTTCTCTTTCTCAGCATTGCCATTGATGCAACAGGCACCCTTACCCTTGCTTTGGAGACAAGACGCTGCCGCCTACCCATTATTACTGTATAAACAAGGACAAAATAATCAGATACAGTTAAGTTTAACATTAACAAAAACAAATTTGTATATTTTCATGCATCCATCCAAGACTCAAGATAAGTTATTTAACCAGGAGCTACTTTTTTCAAAAGTAGCGCCCGGATCAAGGGATTTATTGAGAACCAGGAGCTACTTTTGTCTACCGGGAGCTATTTTTTTATATTAAATCAAATAAGATTTAAAGGCATATATTTTAACTGAAAAGTAAACAATTACGATAGTCGATCCGAGGAGTGCTTGAGAGGATAATCTTCTGCAGAAACAAAATGAAACTGAACACCTGCTGCCTTTACCTCCTTATATATTTTTCAACTTTTCTGAGTCAAACTTTAACTCTTAACCCTAACCCACCCGGTGGATTTTCCAACAAACAACAAGAGGTGCCACGCCCCGGGGTTTGAACCCACGACCTCTCGGTTGGCGGGCGAACGCTCTACCAACTGCGCCACGGGGGAAGCTGTGCTGGGCGAGTGTATTCGCCCAGCTATATTAGCCTATATAGCCCGGGGCCATTATTTCACCCAAAAACCTCAGCGCCAGGTGAAACCGACAGGCTGGGAAATGGGATTTCATGGGATCCGGGGCTGTAAGGGTTAAGGGCAGTGTCAACCCGGCACTTGTTTCAAAAATTGAATTTCATATTTCTCTATTCTTTAATACTTTTATATTCTATCATTACCATCATAAGTAACTAATCGTAAGCGATTATTTCCCATTCTATTGGGTGATTTTTAATTGTTGTTTTGGTAAGTTTGAGTCAGGAAAAGGCGCATGGTTATTTGGCGGGAATTTAAGTGGAGTTCCTGCGCTTTTCAAATGCTGCGACAGCTGTTCGATCATAGCGTCACGCGCTGAAACTCCCCGCGGGTAATACTAGACGCGCCGCTTAATATCCGCGAAAAACAAAAGAGCGCAAAACAATGTCTAAAAATAGGGACAGCGGTCCCAAATAGGTCGTCCGTTTATATGGGTAGATTAAAAACAAGGTGGATCTCAAACCACAGGCATCTAGAAAGAAAGAGGTTAGACCACTAGCGGATCCAGGATATAAAAAATAAAATAAACATCCTGGAGTTTGGTTGCAATTGTACTTCACTTTAAATGTAATTAATTTTACATATGCAGCTAATTTTACATCTTGACCTCATATGACCTTTGACCTAGGTATGTGACCTTTGACCTAATTAACATATGAATGTTTTATGTTGCATCCGTGACCCAAGTTTGGTTGCAATTGGTCATTGTATGGAAAAATGAACAAGAGACAAAAAAAAATGAACAAGAGACAAAAAAAAAGTGTACTAAATTTTACATCTTGACCTCAGATCTTTCTATGCGACCTTTGAGCTCATTAACATATGCGGGTTTCCATGTTGTATCTATGACTGAAGTTTGGTTGCAATTGGTCATTGTATGGAAAAGAAATGGAAAAATGTAATCAATTTTACATATGCAGCCATTTCTACATTTACATCTTGACCTCAGATGACCTTTGACCTTGGTATGTGACCTTTGACCTCATTAACATATGAAGGTTTCCATGTTGTATCTATGACCAAAGTTAGGTTACAATTGGTCATTGTATGGAAAAGAAATGGACAAATGTAATCAATTTTACATATGCAGCTTGACCTCAGATGACCTTTGACCTTGGTATGTGACCTTTGACCTCATTAACATATGAAGGTTCCCATGTTGCATCTATGACCGAAGTTTGATTGCAATTGGACATTGTATGGAAAAGAAATGGAAAAATGTAATCAATTTTACATATGCAGCCATTTCTACATTTACATCTTGACCTCACATGACCTTTGACCTTGGTATGTGACCTTTGACCTCATTAACATATGAAGGTTTCCATGTTGTATCTATGACCAAAGTTTGGTTACAATTGGTCATTGTATGGAAAAGAAATGGACAAATGTAATCAATTTTACATATGCAGCCACATTTACATATACATCTTGACCTCGGATGACCTTTGACCTTGGTATGTGACCTTTGACCTCATTAACATATGAAGGTTCCCATGTTGCATCTATGACCGAAGTTTGATATAAAATCGGATGGATTGAGCGTGATACACAAAGATATTGGTCGAGCTATGAGTTTTAAAAAATATTGTGCGAGACGCAGTCGAGCACAATATTTTTAAAACTCATAGCGAGACCAATATATTTGTGTATCATGCGAAAAAATCCGTCCGATTTTATCATTATTATGCAGTGAGAATCTGACTTGACAACAACAAAAAAATCAACAAAAATTTAAAAAAATCACCCATAATATTGTAAAAATATCAATAACATTTTTTTGTTCCAAAGAACAGACAATTAATTTTGTTTCCTAAAAATAAAAAAAATCCTGAAAAAAAAAAAAAATCCTCATGTTTTTTTTCCTAAAAAAAAAAAAAATCCTAAATTTTTTAATTTTTTTTTTTAAAAATCCCAAAAAAAATCTCAAAAAATTCCAATTTTTTTTTTAAAAAAACCTAAAAAAAAAAAAATCCTAAACTTTTTTTTAAAAATTCCAATTTTTGTGTTGTTCAAATTCAAAAAATTTCTCTTTTTTTATTTTAATTTTTTAAAAATCCCCAAAAAATATTCCTAAAAAAATTATCAAAATATTTCAAAAAAAAAAAGAAAAAAAAAGCATTTTGTGACTGCATTGTACTCATGCAGGTAACCAAACTGACCAAGTTCACTGACCAAGTGTGAGTGAAATTGGTCTCCAAGTTCACTTCAGTGACACAAGTTGCAGAATAATAGGTCTTTACCAATGCATTGCAAGTATAGGACGGAAGATTCAAACTGCATAATAATGATTGCAATTGGACATTGTATGGAAAAGAATTGGACAAAACAAAAAGTGTATACCAAATTGTTGAAAAAAGTGTATACCAAATTGTTGACACACACTACACACACAGACTACATACACATACACATACACAGACACAGACACAGACTACACACGAAGGATGCTGCCATAAGGTCTCTTCCTACGGACGACCTAAAAATGTAAACAAAGGCCAATCTTACGATCATTTAAATTTCAGTTTTCTTCCAATTTCTTCACATTGTGACAATATAAATTGAATCTGATAGTTTATTATGATTGTTCATAATAGTATACTCGCTTTTTAGGTCACACGCCCGTGTATTCCGTGAACATTTAGCTTTAAATGGTGGAAAATGTCAATATTTTTACTAAATCGATGTTTTCTAGAAGTTCAAATTTGAAGGAATTTTATGAATTTTCAGACAACATAACAACTACAAATATATCAAACTATCAGGTAAGCTTTTACTACCAATTGTGTAGAGGACTTTCAGCACTAGGAGGCAATTTTTTATTTTTTCGATTATGGATTTTAAACTCGAGATATGCATCCATTTCTAGCGAAATGTATGCAAAAAAACATGACTTTTACACTTTTCCGATGTTTTTTAGCAATATTTCCAAAACCAAGCTTTATTTTGGAAAAAGAAAAATTGCCTCCTAGACAAAATTGTTTTGTTTACAAAAACGTATATTAGAACAAATTACCATTTTTTATTTTATAGTTATGCTGTCTGAAAAATGTGGGGTAAAAAATTGCTTTTTGGTTCATTTCTCAAAATTTAGTTTATTTGGTATCACATTGATATCACCATCGGATTCCTTATCAAATTTCCTTTTTAAAAATGAATACTTTGATATACCTTTATTCAATATTCTCAAACTTAAAAGCAAAAGTTGATCATCAAAATCATAGGGTCGACACTTCCCTTAAGATGATTCAATTTTTTCTTCTTCAAATATCAGCGTTTAATTAATGTTTAAACTTCAAAGAATATGTAAAGCTACATAAATACGAGATGAAAGCATGACCCGACATCAATTTTTGACTTTTTTTCTCACTGACTATAGTGGGAATTAGGGCAATCAAATTTCATGTCAGTTTTTTTGAAGTTTCTAATAGTTTGAGCAATACTACAACCAAGCAATACATCATGATATTCTACTGAAGCAACAGTTTGACTAATTTTATTCAGAAAGATGCAAAATATTGATGAAAAGAAACGATGACGGGCGGGTCATTCATGCTTTCATTCCAAAGGCTTAGGCCAACCGTAATAGTAATTGGTCGGCCCGGTATTCTGGGTACTCTTTTACCATTTGCAGTTGACAGCAAACCGGACGTTTTGGTCCATCAGTTTTAACTTTACACTTTACCATACACTACAGTAGATAAACCCAAATGATCGTATCACGCTGTTAGTCACTGTGTGTAAGAGGCTGTTATAATTTTATTTACTGCTTTGGTTTGTGGTCAACAGCATGTGACGTCACTCTATTCTGGGCTGACCTATAGCTCTCATTCATTATCATACTATAACTAATACAGACTAGTCATATATTGCGAGCTATAAATGGAGTCGGAACTTGGTTTAATTAAATAATAATGATAATAATATCATCCAAAATAGATATGAGATCATCCAAATGGTAAAGTGCTCAACCAGTAAGGGAGCTAGCTTAAAAGTAGATGTTCCGATTTTCAACTTGAAGTTTTCTATTCTACATGAAAGGTCATCCTTAAAAAAGTTGTATTCCAAAGTTTGAGTTGCATAGCTTTAAGGTAGGGACAGGGATTTTGCGCTTTTTAAAAGTGCACTAAAAGTGCTGCTTGATTTTGGAAAAAGGGCTTTTTGGAACAAAAGGTAATAAATCCAAAAGCGATTATATTCCATGTTTCCAGGTTTGACGTAGTTCTTTTTTCGTTGTCAAAACCATCATTTTTCATTCAAAACTACATTCAAACTAAACTAAGTGTAGAATAAACACTTCCACAGTTATGTAACTTGTTGATTTTTAGGTAGATGGACATTATTTGTTAAATATTTAGACAATTTTTGGGCAAAAGGTGTTTTTTTTGGTGCTTTTGCGCTTTTGAGAATTTTCCCTGTCCTTAGCTTTAAGGGTTCTTATTTTAGATGCACAAGGTATTCATATCACGAGGAATCTGTCAGATCATACGCACATCAATGAGGTAATTTGTAAAGGTAATAAATTGATTGGCTATATTAAATCTATTATCAATAATCATGAGGACTTTGACAGGGTGTATTATGGGGATGTGTTGTGGAGGTCACTGGCACTGCCATCTATAAATTACGCATGCGCGATTTCTACTTATAGTGCTAGTGACTACAAGAAACTAAAATCTCTTCAATTTCAAATGGCAAGATCAATTCTAAAGGCCCCGCGTAATACACCGTCAATGTCACTCTTGGGCGATTTAGGCTGGGAATACCATAGAATCTACCCATAATAGGATTAAAGCTAATTATTATTCACGTCTTCATAATATGGGCCCTCACAGATGGCCTAAATTATTACTCAATGCAATGTTTATTATTCATGATCATGGTACTAAATTAAGATGGAAATGGCTTGACTCAATCAATCATATCTTATGTGATCACGGTATGGACTTTCACTTTTCAAGCATACAACCTAATAACCCCGGATGGGTCCACATGTTTAAAAGAATAAGTGTTCAACAGGATTATGATAGATGGTATCAAAATGTATGTGATAAATCTTCTTTAAAATTTTATGTTCAGTTCAAAACACACCCATATTTGGAAAGTTATTTGAAGGACAAGCTTGATTTCTACGGGGCAAGCTTGAAGTTCAAAGCTCGTTCTAACACGCTTCCTCGAAATGGCAAACTAAGTTCGTGGGAGGTTAATAATGATGGTAGGCCTATAAAATATGCTTACTTTGTAATAGTGGTTGTGAAGATATCAAACATTTTATGCTTTCATGCAAGTCTCTACGTGCAATTCGGGACAATGAGCTTCACAACTTAGAATTGAATCTTCGCCGAGTAGATCTCTCTTATGTATGGCATTTCTTTAGTGTTAGTGACGATGATACACAACTTTGTTTAATTTTAGGTAGTACTTGTTTAAATGTCACCCCCATAGTGAGTAATTACTCATATGTAATTTTGATTATATGATCCAATAAAATTCATCACACGTTGGAACTAAATTATTTCATCCTAAAACCACTGAGGATGGCTAACCATCCGCATTGTCAGTATCATTTTTTGAATTTAAACCGCTGTTAAGCGTTCGTCCCATTCACTTGATCACGTAACCTCGTTCGCATATTTTTGCCTGAATATTCGTAAATACGACCGTGTCCAGCGTCGTCTGGGGAGCGGTCCATGGTGAGTGAGCCCTCTATCGGTACATGTTCATATAGTGACAAAAAAAAGGGAAAAGGGTATATTTAGTAGACTACGATGCCCTCGGATCAGTAAAAAATTCACGGCCATAAGGCCTAAAAAAAAAGGTTTGACATCGCCGACCCTGAATATTTTTTATTATTTTGAGGGGGAAAACAAAATATATATATATATATATATATATATATCTATAAAAATTGAACAAAGTATTAAAGTTTTTGACTGTTTGCTTTCAATTTCGGCTATTTTAAGTCCCCATCGAAATGATATATTGTTGAACACAACAATACATTTTTGCCAGGCAATTAAATACGCTAGAGCTATGATTTGTGTGTACTGCTGTCTTTCAAGTGTTCAAAAGTAGGTGATTTGAAAAATATAAAAAAATAATTAAAAAAAAAAAAATCCCGACCGACCTACCCTATTTGTTTTGGTCATGTTACGCCATTCAAACTTCTTTTTTTTAGGCCTAATGGCCGTGCCCTATTTTTAACAGAGGCCGTGTGTGCCCTTGGTTTGGCCTTGGTATATTCTTAAGGCCAAAGTGGCCGTGCCCCTAAAATGACGAAATTTGATGCCTGGTTACCGCGCCATTTTGCGATATTTTGCGAAAACGATCGTGGTTATCACGTGATACGTATCGTGACAAATAATTTACATTTTTGTAACGGAATGCACTGTGGGATTGTGTTACCAGCCTAAATCAAAGAGGTCGCAAACCCGGTCGCAAACTTGCTTATAATTGTATATTATATAATCATTAGCCTAGCTATAACAAGCTAATAAAAGTGACTCTCTGAATGTAGGTATATAAAGTGTGCAAAGGAGAAATTGTTGGCCAGGTAAAATAGTTTTACAACACTGAGTTTGCTATTATTATAATCAAACTGAACTCAAGTTAAAGATATATTCTCCACGGAACGCCCTTAACATCGAAAGAAAATGAAAAGAAGATTTTATTGCAGATTTACATTTCTGATAATAAATCGTTCATACATTCCAAGTTACAGGGCGATATGGTTCTTAATTACTTCAAATCATGATTTTAGAGTGAAAATAAACTGTCGGATAACACCGCCAGTTTATATTTTCACTCTAACTTCACTCTAAAACCATATTTTGAGGTAATTAGGAATCGTATCGCTCTGTAACTTGAAATGTAGGCCTATGTATGATGTATGATTTATGGTCAAAAATGTAAATCTGCAATAAAATCTACTTTCTAAAAAAAATAATGAATAGAGGGCGCTTTCGGGAAAAGATCACATAATATGCCTTTAAATAACGTATTTACCGAGCAATAATATAATTTGTTTACGCATTTTAATTTAGATACAAAGTTCAATAAATCAATAGATAAATTTATGATAGATGAATAAATCAAAAGAAAACTAAACGCATGGGCGGCCTTTATAATTTATAAAAAATGACATAACAATGATGTTACATTAATTAATCCACAAAGTTTAAAAACTGTGTTAAATTCTCATTCCCACGCTTCCCGGCCGCCACTCTGTTCAAAGGCATAACAAAGTTGACTTGTTTTATGGTGTTTTTTTTGCAATTCTGAGGTGTGCAGTTCGATTTTCTTTCTCGAATTGTTTAGAAAACCATCAATTTTAGAATATCTGAAATTTGAAATGAACTGCACACCTGTGAAAGTATGATGAAGGGCATATGTTTTGCACGTAAATCCAATACAAGAGTTCTTAAATCGACAAAAATATGACGTCATAACCATTGCTTCGGGACAAATGGCGCAGTACCCCCCCCCCCCCCCTTCCACCACTAAAACCGAACAACCAAAATGATGCACCCCGCCTCATGCCCCTGGTTACACCCTTGATTTTGTTTATCTCTAATGGAGAGGGCGCAATCACACTGTAAGTTCGGTTTCGTGTGTGGTTTCGAACTTAAATCAAGAGAGGGCTCACTTTCTGTTAAGGATTTCGTCAGACGACGATGGACACGCGCGCGAGGGACATATCTGTCAATTCAGCAATGTATGTTCTTTCGGCGTTGAGGCGCATTCATTATACTTTTCCATCACTATCGTAAATAATCATAAATACGCAAATTCGGGCAATATTTAAGCGTTAAGCCCTGTATTTGGTCGCTATACGCGTCTATAATTTCTTCACTGGCGATGGTAACACCACCGTGGGCCTTATATAGTAACATGACCGCTTCTCACTGGCCGGTGACGGTAACTGACATTGGAAAGCATGATAAGTGCCGCCCTGCAGACCCCTTCTTTTGTCACCCTCTTCCGCCCTCCCTTACCCCCTCCCATTTTGAGCCCAAATTCGAATTGGCGTTCCTTATACTAAACAGATGTAGGGGTCCCGACCTTTTATCAAATATCTCTTAAGTTCTTACGACCCTACATTTTTGGAAAAGCCGCTCCGAGATTTTTGAGGAGTTCTGAAAATAAAATTTGACGGGGTTTGGTACTGGGTGAGGGGGAGGCACTCAACTTATGTACCAGCTATAGGGTTTATGATAGGGGCTTCGGAATTCTTGATAGAACAGAATAGGCCCAAAGAAGTGTGGAGCTATTGTGGCCCCTCGCCAGCATCAACATTGGGGCGGGGGGGGGGGGGGGGGGGGGGGGGCCTTAATGAGCGGGGACAAGAATAACAAACTGGATGACACCAAACTTCTTCTTTTTGGTGGGGTCAACATTGTGGCTTTTATGTATATACATTTTTGACTTATTTTCGATTGTTTGGTGAAATGAGTTGGGCTTAAAGCTAAGAGGCACAGAGTGATTTCCCAGAAATGTAAATTAAATATTTTTACCTTGTTAAGATAGATAATATACATATAAACCCTCTCATGAAAGATTTCTTCAAAAAAATCATTAAAAATAAAAAATAAAGGACATTTTCATTTCACATCATTTTTGACATGTTTGATGGTGTATTAGTGCTTATCACTTTTTTGTAGTTTGGTTAAAAGTCACCACCATCACCAATTGTATCATGGAGGTCAGTCATGATATACATAGAAACCCTCATGGCAGATTTCTTCCAAAAAAACGGGGACCTTGTATTTGGGTAGTTTCTAAATGATCCCAAATCGAACTCAAAACGCTATAAAATCCATCGAATTTTGGGTGGTACGTATAATAAAGCATTATATTATGTGAAAAAACCGTGAAGGATCTCTTAATACCCCTTTACGCTGAGTGAGGGACACTGTGGCCCGCACTTTGGATGGGAAAAGGTCTTTATTACCGGGCATTTGTGCCCCTTGCATCAGCCCTGTGTTCCCGGTAATAACCTACGGTCCCGTCAAGGCTGGGCCGATCCCGGAACTGCGGGGGGGGGGGGGGGGCTACTCATCCCCGTATACCGATGTGGAGATCTAAGCATGAGTATGAATTATGCTGTGTAATCCCTAATAATGGGGTCACTTTTTACAAATGGTTAGTATTTTCGCAAAAATTCTGGCTACTTTGTCGCGAACATTTGCTAAAATTGTAGATATTTTCTCGATAATTGTGCGAAAATTGAGTCTATAATGATCATGATGATGAGGCCGCAAATCCTTAGAAATTGGGTACCGTTTTTTCCAAAATCACCCTTGGAAATCATAGGTGTTGCGGCACACCCCGACCAAACCAAACCCGAGTACACCGCCCCCCCCCCCCCCCCCCCCCCCCCTCACGGGCTTGAATAAACTGTATCGTTTTACAACCCACGGTTTGTCTCTTTTAGGGACCGTTCATTATTTATGGTGGAGGGCGGGTTGGGACAAATTCGAGACTCGTATGTCAAAATTACCTAACCTCCCCTACAGCTGAAACTGAAAATTACATGACCCCCCCTGCTAACCAGTAGTTTTTTACACAACCCAACCCCCCTCCCAAAAAAAAAAAAACTTGTCACATCTCATCTTATCACATCTGTCCATGGATTCGTTGGTAAGTTCTGTTTGTGCCCCGCTCTGAACGGCCAATAATTTAATGATACCCCTTCTTGATCTTTTGATTGCGTGAAATTATACTATATAAGTAGGCCTACATTGCGAGCGTAGCGATGCGGAAAATTTGTCATACATTTATACAATTTGGGTGATTTTGTGAGTCTTTATATTTCCCCAAAAAAGTTAGAACATCCTGACAAAAGGTATGCAACATTCTACTATTGTGAGCTTAGGTGCAGAGCTGAGAGTGAGAAGAGGGTGAAAAGCATGCAAGAAAATACCGTTTTTAATCATATATTGTTGGATTTTGGCCCGGGAACATAGGCCTTTAGGCTAATTAATATGTTTTTATACACCCCATGTTTTCAACCGTTGATGATTATATAGGCGTCTTTTCAACAGATCGTCCAAGCAGATTTGCTGTCCGAAAGTCGTCTCATCATAAGTACATGTTTTGAAGTTGATAGGTCGTAAGAAAATGTGCGCGAAGCGCAGAAAAAAATGGCATTTACACTCCAAAATAGCCTCTAAAATCACCCCAATCACCATCTTGATAGTTAACAAAATTACACAACCCCCCCCTGTTTAAGAATAAAAAGTTACATAGCCCCCCCCCTATTTCAACATATGAAAGTTACATGACCCCCCCCCCTATATTTTACCCAACACCCCTCCAGCATAAATAATGAACGGTCCCTTAGTTTGAGAAAATTGTTGCTACCCAATTAAATATAAACAGGCATTAAAGCCGTATTTTAAACCGCAAGGAAACTCAAACGGATGCGCCGCACAAAGATCAAATAAATAAATAAAAAATAACAAGTAGCAGTTAAGAAAACGCTTTACTATTCGAGAGTGGTAGCAGTCCAATTATTATGGAGAGGAGAACCCCCAGGATATCTGGGACAATATTATTTTTTCAAAACTCTTTCATCTGTTTCAGAACCGCTGAGTCATAACAATATATTGTTAGTAGTAACTTATAATCTTAACATGTTCATGGGTAGGTGCACCCCCGGGGACCAATATATGTTAACGATAAAATGATTTGAATTAGTAACCAAATAGTCATAACATTTCTTTTTTTTAAAATCATTTGCATTGGTTATTTATTCAAGTCTTTTAATATTTGTACCCGTAGGGAGTAGTACCCCCTGACTTGATATTTTAGTACTTTAATTCATCCATTTACCCATTCACATGACCTCACCCGGTGGTCATATCTATTTTGGTTTTCGAGTTATTTATACTTGAAAATACCCAAATATTTTGAAGTGGCACCCCCTGAGTCATAGCCAAAAAAACACAACTAAATACTATTTATTGTAAATTATCCAAAACGCCCCGTCAGTCCGAAGGCCCGCTAGTCCGAAAAAAAATAAAAAAACAAAACACCCCGCCAGTCCGAAGGCCCGTTAGTCCGAATTATTTTTTTCATTTTTCGGACTAGCGGGCCTTCGGACTGATGGGACTTCGGATTGATGGGAAGCGTACCAACAGTACACGTATGGCCTGGCCTGTTCGGCGTGCCGAAAACGAAGAGTAATACGGTAACTTCGGTAAGGTTTATCCGTAATTAATCGGTTTTAATCCATGTTTTGTCAAATATAGCATTGCTGAATTCGGCAGGTAGGTATAGTATACGAACGCTATTCCGACGAAGCTTTACCTACACACTTTTTCAACGGAGTCTGTTTTGCAAGATTTGTTTTCTTTTCTGATCTCAGTGATATCTGAGATTATTATATACAGTCTACATAATATTAATAAGTAACTGACTGACCAGGTAATAATTGTGCTGATAACTCGTACTAATTACTGTAATTAATAAACATATATATTAACGTTGACAAGGTAAAACGTGTGTGCCGTATTGATCAACCGCGGTTATAACCGTAACATAGATGTATTTTCTATTATACATCCCAGCATAAGAAATGGCTTACATATCCAAGACATTGTATTATCATATTGTACTACACAGTACTCTCTACCTGTTACATCAACAATATCTTGATGAAAATGGTATCATTTTGCATTAAAACAGAAACAATTTGAGAGCTATTTTCTTTTTTTGAAACTTAACATTATGTTTTACAAGTGTTAGGTGAAAATAATTGCATATAATTGATGAATTACACCATAGTTATCAAGGTTGCCGAATTCAGCACCTTTGCGCAAAATCAATATTTTTGAACTTAGGGAACGATGAACGCAAGAAATATGCAGAAAATGCTCTACAATTTTTGTGTACATAAGCTATGCATGTATATTTAACACTTTGTAACCAACGAAATTGAATATTTTCCTTCAAAAGTGACTTTCAGAAGACAAAGTTACTGTTTTACTTGTTGAAAAACTTGGAACGACACGTAATGACCCCTAGAAATAGTGCGTTCGAAGTGATGGACGTGCCATACTGACATAAGACTGATAAATGAATAAAACTAAGTGCAGTAAAAGCAAAAAGAGATCTATTTCTTATTGCTACAATGCATTTTAGGCCGTTACTCACGTTATCTTTTTGTTACTCATGTTACAATTGTTACTCACGTTACAGTTTTCAAACCTCTGCCATTTTAATAAACTACACATAGCCCATTATATTTCCTGTTTTCAAATTAAGTACCTGGAGTATGATTATTATTCCATTTGGCAAAATTTAAAAGCAAGGAACAATTGAGTAGGACAACTATTTGATGTTTATCGTTACTCACGTTACACTTTCTAACTACCATCGGACACACAGGAGATTCCTCCCAACTTGTGTCAATGCATAGGTGTTTTTCATAGTTGGTTACTTGAAACTTAGGTATTATGCATTTCAGAAATCAAATATTTATATTTACAGTTAATATTAAATGTAAGAGGTCAACATAACCTAAACACACATTTTTCACTTATTTTTTTTATGAAAAAAAACATTTTCCAACTTCTGACGATCATTTCTTGAAATTTACAAACAAATCATTCAAACATTTGATTGTCCCATAGGCCTATACCTACAAGTGTATACAATATAATAAAATGGGTAATAAGCATCCAAATTGAATTTAAAATTTTCAGGTCATATCACCAATCTATGGAATTGCCCTTAAAATAGTACAGGCATGCTTCCTTTTATGGAGCAATACACATTTCGGTCCATTTTGTCAGATAGTGTCGGTCGGCAGCAAGCTGCTCCGATGGACTCCGGATTGGGGGTAGTCAGAGATAGGGGTAAACAGACCTATTTCACTTTCAGATCTACAATAAGGGTGTACTTATCGTTTTTTACAGGAAGTCACGACAAAGAAACTAGCCATGAATAAGCGTTTCATCTGTAAATTCTGTCAGTGCCACTTTGACTGTTTCGATAAATTCAAGAGCCATACAACCAGGCATCAGAGACAACGCACGGGTGTGTATTATCTTGGCAGTAGACGATTAATACCTCGCCTTTTTAATCGACTATGCCCACCACAATTGAACAAGCATCATAAAATACAACAAGGTCCGATATATCAATGTCGACAATGTGACAAAGTGTTTTACTCACAAATCACTTTTGACGAGTCATATCAAAATTCACGTAGTCTACAAACTACACCTTTGTTCACACTGTGGCAAGCGTTTTGCATCTTCATCAGCTTTAAATAAACATATTCGAACTCACACAAAACCATACCAATGTTCATACTGCGAAAAGGTTTTTGCAGAGAAATCAAAACGGGAAAAACATGTGAGAACTCACTCGGGCGAAAAACCACACATTTGTTCACATTGTGACAAGCGCTTTGCAGAATCGTCAAGCTTAAAGAAACATGTTCTAATTCACACAAAACCATATCAATGTTCAAACTGCAAAAAAGATTTTGCACAGAAATCACAGTTATGTAATCATCTTAGAATATACACAGGTGAAGAACCAATCCAATGTACAGCGTGTCAAAAGTGTTTTTCACGGAGAGAACAATGGGTTATACATAATGATAGACATCATCACACGACAGGAGAAAGATCGTACCAATGTACAGACTGTAACAAGTGTTTTGCGCTTCAATCAGATTTCTTGAGACATGTTCGAGAACATTCAAGCGATCAACAGTACCAATGTAAACAATGCGGCCAATACTTTCCTTGTAAATTGACTTTAGACCAGCATTTACTAAGAAAGCACACTGTGTATAAAGTGTACGTTTGTTCAAACTGTGGAAAACGCTGTGCATCTAAAACAGCATGGACAGTACATATGAGAACTCACACAGGCGAAAAACCGCATCTTTGTTCACTATGTGGCAATCGATTTACATGCATTTCAAGTTTAGATGACCATCTCAGACTTCACAGCGGAGTAAAACCGTACCAATGTTCACAATGTCAAAAGTGTTTTACCTACAAATCCCTTTTAACTAAACATTTCAGAATACACACAGGTGATAAACCATACCAATGTTCACAATGTGGCAAAAGATTTCGACAGAGATCTGTTTACACCAAGCATTTAAGAACTCACACAGATGGGAAGAAGGAGTATGTAAACAGACCATACCAATGTTTCCAATGTGAAAAGAGTTATAAATTCAAGAGTGATTTGACAAAGCATGCCGTAGCACACACAGACGATAAACCATACCGATGTTCCACTTGTGGCAGATGTTTTAAATATAAAAAGGATAAGGAAAGACATATCAAAACTCAACACACTAAGTGTGAGTTAATGTTCCAATGTTCACAATGTCAAAAGTGTTTGACAAGCAAATCAAATTTAACTAGACATCTCAAAATACACACACGCGATAAACATGATAAAGGACTTACACCACTAAATAAATAATAGACTAGTCCACGACAGGCTTGTTCCTGGGTGGGATGACCCGCCTCTAGTGAAATATATAAAAATGCTACAAAAGTGATGTTTTTGGCTAAATTGTTGGATTGGATAGTTTTTAAATGAAGAGTCAAACAAAATCAGTGCAAATGTTCTTCTTTTGACCAATTTTATATGATTTTATAGTCATATTAGAAACTTCAATAATTGATTAGAATCGCTTTTATAGACCTAGGCTCGTCCTGGGCGTACTCTAACATTCGTATCTTCGACGGCACATATCTCGAAAATTCTGCCTTGACCTTATTTATTGTTGTTGTTTAAAGGAAAACCAAGACCATGATCTTCATCAAAAATGTAAAGTTGAAGCAACTTGCTTTATAAGCGAGAAAATGGCTATAAATTATGGCCCATGTTACACAGTAGGTATATGGGATTTTAAATTCGTGGTGTGTATCCTACACCATACCAATGATCACAATGTGACAGACGATTTCCTGGTAATAGTTTTTAACCAGACATATGTCAAAACCCACCCCAAAAACCCAAACACACAACCATGAAAGTATTAAAATATAGCTTCTTTTTTGTTTGCGGTAATCATGACTTCTTGACCATTTAAAGATGTAACCGTTTATTTCTATCGAAATGAAATGAATTAAGATTTGTGTGTGTTCACAAGAATACAGTTTTTAATCGAAAAGGCAAAGTCCCCGTTTACTATGCTTAAATTGACGGAGGACGGTTTTAGAGGGGGCGCACTATCACGGTCGTAGCAAACCAGACGACTTGAAGACGTGGTGGATTTTATCGGCTCAAAACATGATTTGTGGCAAAGAAATAGTACATCAATGGTAAAAAAAAAGCTGATTGCGATTTAGAGTAAAACTTATTTGCTTTGATGATAGCAGAATTTAGTTCTTATATGACACGAAACATTCAGAATTGGTTATTTGAAATTAATTTTTACGTGAAACAAAATACGAATTTTAAATTGTGGATGGCTTCGTCTGACAGTGACAGAGGAGGGGCGTGGCGTTATTTGCATTTATGAATATTGTAATCAGATCAGTTGGGAAGGACGCTGGATTGCGACGATCACATCGTGTGAGGTCATGAATAGTCATGAATGAATATTCTTTCATTCACAACGAATGATTGACAGTTTACGCTTAACTTCCGGAGGACGGTCGTTGTCTGATAGAGTGCGCTATACTGAACAAAATCTCAACAAAGGGCAGATAGAGTGTTACGTAGGCCTGATGGCTGTCAGAACAAAAGGTACTACTTACCGTGATGTCCTAATCTAGATACGTAGTTAGTTGGATCAAGACTGCGTATGTGGTTACGTTGTAATTCAATCCGTTCGATATTAGGTAGCTGGAATATTTCCACAGGTACTCCAGAAAGCTCATTTGTGTGCACCGTTAGCTCTCGTAAACTAGATAAAACAGAAATGCGAGGGTACTTTAATTTAATTTGGTTTTTAGCCTACGATGTATACACAGTTCTGAATGATAAATGTGTATAGTTAAAGTAGTATAGTAGGTGCCATTACAACTTCGGTTTTGGCCGTGAACCTTGACCTTGAACCCTGACCTTGAATTCGACCCACCTGATCCACCTCAAAACCGCACCAAAATGGCACCTACTGTACTACTCGTATATCAGTACCAGAGTGTAAATATCTTTAAAAGTGACATCTTGGTTTTGTGTTAACGTTGGTTTAAAGGTATATTATGTGATCTTTGCCAGAGAGCGCCCTCTATTCATGATTTTTTTTAGAAAGTAGATTTTCTTGCAGATTTACATTTCTGATCATAAATCGTACATACATTCCAATTTACAGAGCGATACGATTCCTAATTACCTCAAAATCATGGTTTTAGAGTGAGTTTAGACTAGAATAAAATAAGTTGTCGGATATCCGACAGTTTATTTTCACTCTAAAAACATTATTTTGAAGTAATTAATAATCGTATCGCCCTTTAACTTGGAATGTATGTACGATTTATGATCAGAAATGTAAATCTGCAAGAAAATCAATTTTTTTCGATGTTGAGGGTGTTCCATGGAAAGATCACATAATATACCTTTAAGAGCGGTTTTTACTTTCAGTAATCTCTATTTAAAAAATTCTTTGTCCCCCATAACACACGCAGCTTTAGGGCCAAATTACTTTCATGCCTTTTAGATAAATAATAATAACTTGAGTCTGCGACACTGTCCTCAGTTTGAACCGATGCTTGAGTTATTACCAGTGTAGTAGAGGAGACATGGTCCCACTGGAGCTATAGTCCGCCCTGTGCAT
Organism: Ophiura sarsii; assembly: GCA_035610835.1. Lineage (NCBI taxonomy): Eukaryota > Metazoa > Echinodermata > Ophiuroidea > Amphilepidida > Ophiuridae > Ophiura > Ophiura sarsii. The sequence goes on from JAYJML010000303.1 coordinate 45,752, forward strand.
TTGGTAATGGGCACTCATCTCTACACGCAAAACTAGTTTCACGCTTCATTCCGTGTATGTCTATGGAGGCCGGACTATGTCTCCAGAGGTGCACGGCTCCTATCATACTGATTTCTGGGAGTCATAAATGTATGTACAAAAAATAACACACACATGATGGAGAGTGACTTACCTAGATTTATTGAGGCTTTCTGCGTCCATCGGCCCCGGAAGAGCTACCAGTTTATTGTGTGACAGATTGAGACGCTGTAATCCAGGTAAACCCCACAGTAGTATCACAGGTATGGATGATAAATAGTTGTAAGAAAGATCTATCTCCACCAATGAAGACTGGTAGATTGGGAACTCCAGCCAATTGGGTTGAAATGTACATAATTGCTTTTTTTGCCACGATGCCTCTTGCCATAATATTTCCTAAAGTAAGAAACATTCGATGGGTTTGTTTGAAACAGAGGGGATGTGATGCTAATATTATTGCATTTCATATCATGATAATGTTCATCTTCTTCAATGATTTGAACGTGTAGATTTTTAAATAAGCATTAGGCTATGCTTAAAATTTTCTTTGGATGATAATGCCATAAAAATAAATACTGGAGAGCAATGCGAACTGATAAACCAGCAAAACTTCCACCGACACCCTATACCCAATCCGCTATGCATTTAAACACTTTAATTTTTAGAGAAGGCTTAATTGCAAATTTACACGTGGCAAGCGTCTGCAGACGACAGTTCAAAAATTTCAAAAAAAAGTTCCAAAAACGTCAAAACATCTCAAATTAATCGCCATATTTGGAATGCATTACAATACAATAAGTACAAACATTCCTAGTACTGGTTCAGTATTAATTCTTGAGATAAGATTGAGAAAGTTGGGAAAGGTTTCTGAACAATCTGTTTTGTATGGTAAAACTAATATTCACGTGGAAAGTAAAAGTACGAGGGGCAGCCAATAAATAATGGAAGTGATCATGGTATGGGATGCATGAGTGATTCTATTGAGGGGATAATGTGATCAATACAAAGTATGAACCTTTGTCTTTCAAACAATACAGTTTTGGATTTTTAAGTGTGAACTATGACGTTACAGCATTGTCTCAAAGTAAGTACACTTGGGACACTGCTAAATCAGTTATTTGGCGGGAAATTTACATCAGAAGCAGGTAAATCCCGATTTTGTTCACATTAATATGATACAAAAGACAATAACTTTAATCCCTGTGTAATTTGGAATGTGTAGTATAAGAGGAAAAAGTAAGGAGAAGCAATTGATTAAAAGGCATACAAAATCAGTATTTCAAATAGCTAATTTTCATTTAAAAATTCCCAGTCAGTGAATCACTAATATTGCGGAAAATTAAACAATTTACGAAAAATTCAAGCAATTAGCCAGTTTGGAAGATACCATATGATAGTTAACTAATTATCTGAACTTATTCGCATGAAACCTGCAGAAAAAATGCGCATGCGCAGACGGCAGATAATTTTGAAACGGGCCCAAAATGGCTAAAATCATGAAATTTACCAGATAAAAGCTTACTGTGCCTTCAAATTCTAATCAGAAATAATGAAAAATGCTTAAATCAAATTGTAAAAATATTGTGATAGTCAAAATGAAGATATACATGAATGTATCAATCAAAGATGGCTGCCACAACTTCTCTTATTACTGTTATCTTTAGAGCTACCAGATATGTATTGTGTAAGTAATCGTCATATAATTTCAATGGTTTGAGGAAATTTTATGAACAGCTCCTTTTGAAATTCCCACTTTTTATTGCTTTACATCCCACAACAATTTATTAAATTATAATCCCTACATTGCTCTTTATCCTTTGTTGTTTTCTAAGGTATATTATTGCGGATTTGGCTAAATAATAGCGTATTTGAGATGGTCCCTTCTTGTTCGTATTAAGGCATTCAGATCTAAAAAGTGTCAAACAGAGATAAGTGCGTATTCTAACTATGTGCTAAGTGTAATCTGTTTTTATGCTTGCATTGCCGAGATATACGCAAATGTATCAATCAACCCATATTCAACATATTACATATCCAGCCAAATAATTGACAGATTTCAGTCAGTGTCTAGTCTGAAACCTATTGTGTTTATGTTAATGACGTTTTACATAACTAAAGGTATCTAACAATCCAAAAGTGTATTGTTTGAAAGACAAAGGTTCATACTTTGTATTGATCACATTATCCCTTCAATAGAATCACTCATGCATCCCATACCATGATCACTTTCATTATTTATTGACTGCCCCTCGTATCATCTGTTGTAAGGGACGGCAGCCAGATTCATATGGATTGAAAAGCGTTCAACGCTTTGACAACACCTACTGGCTGTCCGTACTAGGGAGTTATTCATTGCGTTCGATGACCATTGCTAAACACATTTCCCGAAACACCGAATTGACACACGGGGAAGTAAGCAAACAAACGGTGAGAAGTGGCCTATTGTTTTCCGATAATTTGTTTGCTTTACTATTGATCAATTACACGCGGACAATTATACTATATCGATCGATCAATACCTTTGAGTGGGCAATTACGACGGAGCAAACAATATTTTTCGTATTGGCGGGTCATTAATATTTAACTGCATTCGGTCATCTACGCAAAACTGTCCGTTGTTCCCATTGCGTTTACCTAGTCTCCGTTCGACGGTTTTCAATCTATACCAATCTGGATGCCATCCCTAAGTTGTATTTTGAATTTGGAAAGATATAAAAATTATTTCTTACTTCATTTGTGACACCATGGAAGTCAGTGGTTTTACCCAAAACCGCAAGAGATGAGGTAATTCCGTCTCTGTCGCAGACACAGTATGTTGTGTTATCATAGTCGCTCCGAGGTCGACAAAATGAGCAGCCAGATCAAAGTGTTTGCCTGTGTGTTGTAATACAAA